>JAQJVL010005867.1:0-32497 GCA_035578905.1 Stictocephala bisonia | reverse complement strand
AATTAAATACCTCAATAAACCACTAAGTTTATTCACACACTTGTATGCAAATCTTTCATTATCACTTATCATTATTATTTAATATACAAGCATTACAACCAGTTAGATATAGGCGACAAGCACGTCACTAGCCTGTTGGCCCAGTCAGTCTCCAGTATGCATGTTTACATTAACAGCTGTTATTAGTAAAATGTCAAATAATATGTCATGGCTCTTTTTCTGTTGATATTATTCCACTTCTTTTCAAGACACAATTCAACACAACTTTATTGGGGTGTAGTTGTATGCTCCTGATAGTAGGAGTGCTAGCCTCGCGGTAGCTCTACGGCACTGCAATGGGAGTGTCGCTACTGGATGTTTTATTCTGTGGCTGGACACCAACTGAATTGAGTTTCCATTTCATGTTTAATAATAAATGTGATTAAAATAATTTTCTGTCATAAGGCGTAAATTACATAAAATACAGATGGTAATGTAAGACTTTTAAGATGTAAAAAATAAATAAATGAAATATTACTTAAACTCAGCATGCTTAATTGTACGTTGTCATTTTTTTATACTGTCTACGCGAGTGGTATTTTAAAATTGTATTCTAACGTTGTTGAGGTACAACGGTCCAAACCCCTTTGGCAAATTTAAGTGGACCTTCCGGGATTTGAAACCATGATCTTTTGCATGTGAAGCGAAAGTGCTGGATGACTGACAGTTGCGCCCTGCGGTCAGAAATATGCAGAGGGTTTCCCTAATTAGTGAAAAGGATATTAACAGTTGTGCCCGAGCCTCCTTCCGAGGGACAGCGGACGATCCCGCACCCCCTCCCCGGAGCGCAGACTGAAGACTCGCCTCGCCGACTGATCGATTGCGTTTTTTTTAAAGCAATAACCACAACAGTATTTCCGTAAATTAATTGGGAAGCAACACCGGCAAATTGGTATTACAGAGTCTTGGCATGAATTACTTCAATTATACAGTATTTTTTTAACATCTTCGTTATTAAAACAATAACCAACCCAATATCGCCATGAATGCAGAGATCACCTCAACTATTTAGTTGATTTAAATGTTTTTACTTATTTTATGTCTGTTATGATGGTCGGTTATTCATTACACAAAATAGTAGCTTATTTCTTAAGAAATATTGGCCTCTATTTTTAAGACAAACTTAAATACACAGTAGAAATATTTTGTTTATCACTATCAGGAATAATCAGGAAATCATTGTAAATAAATAGACTTGGAATTATTTTGAAACATAAACATATAATTGGAACACAGAAATATAAAACGCAAAACTGTAATGTAACTCTTTGTAGTACCGTACATAACAGAAATTTTTAAAAAATACTACATTGTATCTATTTGGTTGTTCAAAAATTAATTGAATATTCTTAAGATATTTTTTTCCTTTTAGATACTTAGTGTTATGTGCTTTTCTGGCAGTTTTGGTATTCATAGTAACATAATTTGTTGCCTGAATACCTTTCAGGACGTCAAAAAACACAAAAATGTTCGGATGAGAGTGTAATAAGAGTGTATAAAATGTTTATAGAATTAATAGTTGTTTTAGCCACTGTAAAGAGGAATTATGATTTTTCTGACTGCAGGTTGCAACTGTCATATGCCCCAAAAAGGGTTTCTTCAACCGCAGGGGGGTTAAGATTTTTCTGACCGTGGGGCACAACTGTCATATCCCCGAAGTGCTAACCACTAGGCTAGCAAGAGGCCTAGACTATATCTAAAATAATCATTTATGTCGTAATATATTTTCCCCAATAAAACTGTTTTATTTTTTATTTATAATTTTCTGTATGAATAATGAATAACCACAGTTTATGTGCTGTCATTTATTTGTGAATTACGTGGTCTGAAAAAGGTAAACGTGGTCTATCAAAATCAATCACCAAATATTTCTGCATTTATAGTGATTTAAGTTTAACGTCTCACTCTAACCTTAAAAGTTGCATTAGAATACTTCCTGGGAAAATTCGAATCATGAAGGTGTTGGCTACAGATTTAAATTACCAGTATTATACTGTGTCATAGGTACATCTAACTACTACCATGGAGAACAGATTCATACAACAAAAACTCATATTTAGATTTAGTGCAAACCCCTATGAGATTTGGCAAAACTAGAAATGGTTTCATTTTATCCTGACTGGTTCACCTATCAACGCCTGTTTCTATTTATGACTGTGTCCATACAGAAACTTGTTATTTTGTAAAATATCTAACTACAATGGTGTAAATATATTTAGTAAAACAAATATCTGAACTCATGTAATGAAAAAAATACTTTTGACATTAAAGCCATTTTCAAAATTTGTTATAATTTACGACAGACCAATAAATTGTGTGGATTCGTAAGATAAGAGTATGAGGACAATATAATGTATTAACTTTAAACTTATTACAAATTTACGATCCTATATTTATAAATTGTAATTAAAAAAAATGATAAAGTACTTGCTAGGTTTGAGCAAAATGCTCATTAACATACATTAAATACATTAACATAGTATACAAAATATACACACAAGAGAAGTTTAAAGCATGCCTTTAATAAAACTTATATATACAGGAAAACTGATTATCAGAACCTTGATTCTCAGAAACCCATGTTAACCGAAACATGTTAAAGTAATGTTAATTTCCAGTTTAATCTATATACATATGTTTTTTTCTTTCTGGTAGCTCAGATGGTGTCAAACTATCAATATAGGTTTATTATTAATAATTATATTAAGCCAGCTGTTTTTATAAAGTTGTTGTTCTTTAGTAAGTTTTATTTTTGCCATTAACAAAAATACAGTTTGTTTAAATGTTTCGGATTACTCTTTATTTAGTAGGAATTGCAACAGGTTATGAGTCCCAGTTCATTCAAATAGACTGAATAAAGATATCGGAGAAAGTCCGAAATCGTGTCGAAAATTGTTTTATTGTGGAGTATCATCGTTCAGCATTTGTTTAGTAAATGGATCTGGCGAAACTCATCAAACCTTTGGCTGGTGAAGCAGATTGGCCAATATGGAGAAGAAAATGCTGCGACTTGCTAGATTATCACGAAGGTCCTTTGGATGTTATCGACTGGAAGATCGTGAAACCCGAACCCTTAGCAGCTGGTGAAGTAGAAGAAAATGTCAAGACGAAACACCAAAAGGCAAATGATTTTTTTCTGCAAGGCAAATAGTTACGCAAAATCCATGATATCAAGTTCAGTTACTGACACAGTTTATCAAAAGATTATGGATAAAGAAACAGCGTATGAAGAAGCGTGTGAAGCGTTAAAGTAGAATTTTGAGGCATCGTTCAAAAATCAGTTATTCAAAATATGCACAGAATTCTTTGCATTTAGTTGGAATAAAAGAGAGGATTTTCAACCCACGTTGCTAAATTAAGAAATTTGTGGATCGAACTCAAAAATGGTTTGAAATCCACTTATGAAAATGCACTGCCGGATTTACTCCTTGTTTGTAAAGTTTTGCAAACTTTGCCGAAAGATTTTGAGAATTTCGGGTCCAGTTGGATGTTATTATCAAAAAAGGAAGAGAGAACGTTTGAAGAACTGGTTACACAATTGTGTATGTATGAAAGACATTTCAGAAAGGTCACAGAGGACACCACTGAGAAGCATTATTTGCAAAAATTGCAAAGCAAAAACTAAACCAAAAGCCACAGAGATCCAAAGAAAACGACACGTAATTATTGCAAAAAGAAGGGATATTGGATAAAAACATGCAAAAAGTGGATTGCTAATGGACGAGCTCCGAAGAACGTCCCTCAAAGCAACGTCCTGGATACCAATACAGCCTTGTATTCCATAAGTGAAGATATTCTTCAAGTGGAGGCAAGTTCATCAGGATGGTGGTTCGACAATGGAGCTACGAAGCATGTGACGAATTCTTCAGATGAGTTTGTCACATTTCAAAAATTTCAAAATCCCTGTGTAATCAAAGCTGCTGGAAAAGAAACACTCAATGCCATTGGAAAGGGACCATTGAAATTTGTTCTTTTACTGAAAGAAAGCACTCTGAAAATGACCCTAACCGATGTGTAGTATGTTCCAAAGATCTTGAAGAACCTTTTTTCTGTTTTAGCAGCTCAAGACAAAAATGAAAACGGCAAGTTTCACTCAACTACAACCAAGTGTTGGCTGGAAGTAGATGGAAAAATTGTGTTGTGGGGAAGTCGAGAGAAAGGTGGGACTTTGTACAAGGCAGCTATAGAACTGGTTATTCCTAAATAAGTGGAGAGGGTCAACATAGCAGAAGCAGAAAATTCGACGCTGCAGCTATATCACGAGAGATGCGGACACCAAGACAAGCGACATATAAGAGATATGCTCAAAAGAGAGTTGTGTATTACCATGAAGCTGGTGAGAGATATTTGTGAGCCCTGTATTTCTGGAAAAGTGCATTGCTTACCTTTTGGCACTCGAGTAACAGCAACAAAACCTGGGGAACTTATTTCCACGGATATTGTAGGCCCATTTTGTTAATCTTTCAATAAGAAACGGTTTCTATTCATTTTCAAAAACAGCTATACAAAGTTTCGTTATGGCTGTGTAATGAAACAGAAATCAGATGTGCAAGTTATGTTGAAACAGTTTTTTGCACAAGCAAAAACACTTGGGCACAACATTAAAAAGCTACTCAGTGACAAAGGTGGTGAATTCAACTGTGAAGAGGTTAGGACCATTCTAGCAGAGAATAGGACTACGCAGAGACTGACAGCAGCCTACATACCAGAACAGAATAGTGGCAGTGAGCGTGAAAACTGAACAACAATTGAGATGGCAAGGACCTTAAAAGTACTCGAATAGTGAAATTGATTTTCCAGATGCGATATGGGCAGAGTTCGTGTCATCAGCCATTTACGTTTTAAACAGAACAGGAAAATTTTCAAAAGAAGAGATAAGTCCTTATGAACTGTGGTTTGAAAATAAGCCAAGAATCAAACATCTGCGCATTATTGGATCTTCTTGCTACGCCCATATACCTGCAGAGAAGAGAAATAAAATGGACAAGAAAGCAGACAAAAGATTCCTTGTTGGATATGATGGTGATGAGCGGTACAGAATTTACATTTTATTCATTTTGTTTTATTAACCTCCAGAACTGTTATATTATAGAAATAATACTGGTTTAGTTTACCTTTTTCTGTCGTAACAGTTCTTCAATTACATTACTGCTATGTACATTTCAAAGCATTAAAACTTCATCATCAGGCTTCCAAAAACGTCACTGTTTAAAAAATTAAAACACTAAAATTATAAAACATTAAAACATTTAAATATATTAAAACATGAGTACAGCACATTTGCCGGCCGGCGATAGACACCAACTGGCAAATGTGCTGTACTCATGTTTTAATGTTTTATAATTTTAGTGTTATAATGTTTTAAACAGTGACGTTTTTGGAAGCCTGATGATGAAGTTTTAATGCTTTGAAATGTACATAGCAGTAATGTAATTGAAGAACTGTTACAACAGAAAAAGGTAAACTAAACCAGTATTTTTTTTAGAATTTACATTCCGAACGACCATAAAGTTATTCTTTCTAGAGATGTTCAATTCCAAGAAAACCCGAGAGAATGTGAGCGCAAAGTTGAGTTACCAATGAAAGATATTGAGGATAAAATTCAAGATGAAGTTGATGAGCGAGAGGTCGAAGAAAAGGATGAAGAAGAAGAAGACAGAGTTAGTGAGTCACAGATGGATGCTGAAGAAAATATGCAGAAGAAATCTGGAAGAATTTTGAGAGATCGATCGATTTTGAAGAAACCCAAACATCTTGAACAGTACGTCCTGCTAGTAGAAGATTTCATAAATCAAAATACCGACAATCCAGAGAAGTTCAAAGATGCCCTGAAGAGCAGTGATTCTTTCGAGTGGAAGAAAGCCATGGATCGTACAAGAGACGGTTGGTCATAAAGGGGTTTAATCAATGACATGGCATTGATTACAGTGAAACGTTCAGTCTAGTGGCCCGAAAGAGGACAATCCGTTCGATTCTCAGCGTTACAGCAAGTGAAATTCAATTTGACGTTTCAACCGCTTTCCTCTTTGGAAAATTTGAAGAGACAGTTTTTATGACACAGCCCCAAGGATACGAAGATGGAACCAGCAAGGTATGCCGACTCCAAAGAAGCTTATATGGTCTCAAACAAGCACCAATTTACAGAAAACAATAAAATATACACTGTTAATACTTTATCACAACACACAAATTCAGAAAAAAATTTACAACAAACTATGTACAGTGGTGGCGATGGGCTGAAAACTAGTCCGAGCTTATCGCTTGAAACCGCCTCAATGACATTACAGAGGGGAAAAATGGAGTGGATTGGGACCTTGAGGTTTTCCAATAATCTTCAACATTATTTTTATAAACAAGACCCATATTTATCACTAAAGACATAAACTTCTTCAGCTCACTACATGTTGTATCGACCCATTTTTGTAGACGTGAAAAGGTTTTCATTTCTCCTGACGCTCTTCCTATTTATCTCCCTGTGAGCATGTAAGTTTGTTTGAGTGCACATGAGATTCCAGATAGCATTAGTGAAAAATAAATAAAAGTAAAGAATAGGTTTACTGTCCCTAGGAGGACAGTTCCTGATACCTGGGTTCCTTGGAATGAATTCAGATGAAAGGTCTATTTCTGGCTCAGGTGGATAAACACGAACCCAAAGATGACAATCGTCTTGTGGTGGATTAGGCCTAGGCCTAGGATTAGGGTCATCGGCATCACTATCTTCACTGGAAGATAAATCATGAGGATCTGGGACATAATCATCCCCACTTCCATCAGAGAAATCTTCTAAATCAGTGGTTCTCAACCTGGGGGGCGCGCCCCCCTGGGGGGGCGTGAGAGAATGTCAGGGGAGGCGTGAGGGTACAAAGAAAAAAAATTAAAAAATATATATTTTGTTAAAAAACGAAATATTTTGTATTTCAAATTCTTTTTGTTTAGAAATATTTCTTTATTTAAAACGTGATTAAAAACGTTTTACTCAAACACACAACCTGAGTTAAACACGACAGTCTTGTGTATGGCAACATCGTAGGAGCGCAAAGTATATTTGGTGACACTGTATTACAATCAGCTTTGTGTCCGTCTGCCATACCCACTCCTGGCTCCAGTTCAGTGTCTCCGTCTTACCACACGTCGCCGCGTCAGTCTCAGTCGACAGCGTCTGTGTGCTGTTTGTAGCAATCAGTGTAATCGTTATTTAATAACAGAGTGATTGTTTGTGAATTATTTAATAGTGTTGTGTAACAGCTTTGAAAATGGCTAAGTCACTTTCAAAGAAAAGATTGTATTCAGACGATTATATCAAGTATGGTTTTACCTTTATTGAGAAAAACGGTAGTCATTTACCTCAGTGTGTAGTCATGCCATGCTGTTCTTAGTAATGATGCAATGCGCCCCGGACGTTTGGAAAGGCATCTAATTACAAACCATTCTTCTTTGAAAGATAAAGGCCCAGAATTTTTTATTGCCAAAAAAAGCAGCCTAAAACGTATGAAACTTGACTCTACTGCAAATTTTCGTGTTGAAAATGAGAAAGCTGTGGAAGCATCATACAAAATAGCACTTTTGATAGTTAAAGACAAGAAACCACATACTATTGGTGAGTCACTAATTAAATCTTGTTTACTTACTGCTTGTAGTACCGTACTTGGTGAAGACAGTTGTAGGAAAGTAGAAAACATTTCTCTCTCAAATGACACAGTAAAACGTAGAATTGATGACATGGCTCTGGATTTGAAAAAGCAACTATTGCAAAAATTAAAAGGTTCAGCGTTTTTTTCTTTGCAGTGTGATGAAACAACTGATATTTCAAAGCATGCACAGTTATTGTTTTACTGTCGATTTATTGACGGAAAACGGTTCCTGGAGGAAATGTTGTTTTCAACATCTCTTGAAGCAACAACTAAAGCCATTGACATATTTTCTGCTCTTGAAGATTTTTTAGTAATCAACGAACTTCCATGGGAGAAAGTAATTGGAATATGTACAGATGGGGCTCAAGCCATGACAGGATGTCGATCTGGATTTATGGAATTGGCAAAAAAGAAGAACCCTAAGATAATTGGTTCTCACTGCATAATTCACAGACAAGCTTTAGCTAGTAAGACTTTACCTGAACCTCTAAACGTCACATTAAACTTAGCAATTAAAAAAGTTAACCACATCAAATCCAGCGCATTAAACACTAGGCTCTTTCAGGCACTATGTCAAGAACTGAATAGTGATCAGGAAACCCTCCTGTTTCACACAGAAGTCCGGTGGTTATCCAAAGGAAATATGCTTGCAAGATTGTTCAATTTAAAGTCAGAAGTTGAAATTTTTTTAATGACTTCAAAACAAGAAGATCTTCACAAAATATTTACAGATGATAAAAATATCTTTTACTTGGCTTATTTGTCTGACTTTTTTGAGACACAATGTCCTGAATCTGAAGCTTCAAGGGCATAAAAACCTCTTAAACACTTGTGATGCAATTAAGGGGTTTATAGAAAAAATATCGCTTTGGCAACGCCGCGTTCAAAGTTCCAAGCCAAACTTTTCCTCTTTTCCTAAACTGAACGACCTCCTCGATGATATTCAAACCCTTCCACTACATCTAGTTTCGGATTTGAAAGACGTCATATCACGGCATTTGGAAGAACTGAAAAAATCAAATTCGAAACTACTTTCCAGATGTTAGCTCGGAAAACTGGGAATTTAAGTTGACAAGAGATCCTTTTCATATCGAACTTGACATTCTTCCAGATAACCTTCAAGAGCAGGCAATTGACCTAAAATGTGATTCACAAGCAAAAGCAGATTTTGCAAACATGAACTTGGAAGAATTTTGGTTAACCTACTTTCATGTTTACCCAGAAGTGGCTTTAGTATCTGCGAAGTTATTAGTCCAGTTTTCATCCACATATCTTTGCGAATCTGGTTTTTCTGCATTGGCATATATAAAATCAAAATACCGTTCAAGGCTGGACATTGAAAGTGACTTGAGGTGTGCTCTGACACAGTTTCAACCGAATATCGAAAAACTTGTCAAGATCAGACAATGCCAACCCTCTCATTGAAAGTGCAGAAACACTCATATAAGACTTTCAACTTTATGTGCGTTTGACATTTTTAGCTATTTGATTGCTTAATATATATATATATATATATATATAGACTTCCGTATAAACACATATCCCTGCAGCTAGAGACGCAGAGACACATACCCCGGCAGCTCCGGCAGGGCTATGTCTGCAGGGATAAGTCCGATTTCATAGACGCAGCGACACTTTCCCCTGCAGTATATATTGCAGGGATATGTCATTTCTGTTTTATACTGCACATACCCCTGCAAGTATATACGATCAATACTCAGTTGTGCCAACATCATTCTGAAGAGTAAAAAAAAAAAAAAAAATGTGGGACTTTATTCATACTCATTAATTAACTTATACGATGGCTTTTTATAATATAAAATTTATAATGATACTTCCATCGTTTAAAATTTTAAATATACGTTGAATATTATTTGTGGTGATAGGCCTATTAAATGTTATATTATATCTTAACATTTTTCTTCTGTTCTAGGTTAAATTAGAATAGACTGAAAAAATAGGTTAGAAATGTAAAATAAAAATAAGAGTGAATGATTGTGTGTAATATTTGTTAGTACCCAACCTTAACCTATTATTAAAATAATAATTTATTAATATAGTCTACCAATGGCCAAAGAAACTACAAGTCCTACATATTATCATGTTATATTAACAATTTAAGCCAAAATTAATTCCTTCAGGACACCCAATCTACTGATAAAATATTTCTAAGCGTATATGGACTATAGCTATAGGACACAGCCACTTCACATACTCAACTGCCGACTAGAGGTAATGTGTCTAGTCACACCGGCTTGTCGGCACCGGCCTGGCCAGCACCTTACGGGGCCTCCGCGGTTGACGCTGCTTATCTATGGGAATGGGCGTTCTTGACAGAGGTTTTGAGAAGCATTTGAGATACCTTGAGATCGCTGTCGAAGTTATTTAATCTATACCGATTTATGAAATAGGGATTAGGTTGTTAATAATAGTCGGTAATGGTGTCCCAGTGCTGTAACCCAGCTACTTGGGGTCAAATGTAGGCTCTATGCTCGGTCCTCTTAATACCGATACGGCGTCCGCTCAATGGTTGCCATCGACGTGAACACTACTAGAAAGGTCTTGAGTGTCCAATTTGGATGGTAATCAAGGTTTGGATATTGTGAAGGGAAGAGAACAGAGTGTCAGGCTTGTCAGTTAGCTGAAAATCAGAACAACACTATGCGGTTCGGATTCTACGTAAATCTGTAGTTCCCTTATTTGCCCTGGCTATTAATGAACAGTACTTCCTGAGTAACAGTAGACCTTAGTTAGTAACAATGACTACACCCACCCATACACATACAGTGGTATTGACCCACCCGCCCACCCATACATGTACATTGGTACTGACCCACCCGCCCACCCATATTCATACAGTGGTATTTACACTCATCACACTCATTCGCCCCTCATGTTCGCTCATATCTTGACGATCGGCGTCTTGTGAACGAATAATAATTAATAACTATGTAATATCTTATTTGTCTCGTGTGGTATATGTTATCAAAATAAATCAATGTTTACTATCAACTTGGTTACTACCTTACTAAAATAAAATAGAAACTTAATATCTTTTGTCATTCTTTGATTGTTTCTTTTCTTACATAAAAATAAAAAAAAACTTCGCTGGCCAAAATTTAAATGGGCTGCAGGACTGTGCATAAAATTCGTTCAACGATTGAAGTACTAACCATTAGCTCAGTTGAGGTTTCGAACCTTGGAACTTTGGCGTATATTCCCAAGTATAACAGAGAAGTTTGGGTGCTTATGTTGGATGATGGTCATGTTTTAGATTATTTGGGTTCGATAACTGTGTATCAGGACTGTAAATTGAAAACAGAATCAATATAAGTTAACAGATTACAAGTTAACATAATAAGACTAGTTATACACAAGATTATGAGAACCTTGAATTTCACAGATTCTATAAATTGGAGATAGACAGCAACAGATCTTATTTGCAACTAAATGAAACTTATTGCAGTAATTGATAATTTAAATTTATAATTAAGAATATTTTATATATTTTATTTCAAAGTCTTATTTTATCTTGTCACATTTAGAGGTCTAAAAACTACGTCCCTATACACAACTTTATTTTTTATAATATAAAAATAACAAATACAACTATTCCTAAAATTTAAATTATTAAAACATTAATTGTGTTATAATCGGTGCATTCTAATCTTGTAATAACTGATGTATTATTATATAACACATGTTGTATTATTGCTCTATTATTAGACAATGTAAATATATTGATTCTATGCCTGAATGATTTATTATTAATAAAGCCTCTTTTTTTCTTGGATTACACTCTTAGGATTGTCATATTAAAGTAGACAAACACTAAAGAATTGTCATTAATACTTTGTTCTACATTCTTCATATTTATATCTAATGACAGTGTCGTTAATTTGAACTAGGGTGTAAATAAAAAATGAATAATTGTTTTAACGCTATTGACCAAGTTTGTGAGAACCTTACATAAAGTAAACATACATTGAGGGTTTGCAGTGCCCTTCATTATGAAATTGTTGAAAAATGCTTGCAAAACTGGGATTTTTAGCAAGTTTTCGGATCAATTAACTGTAAACATTGTTCAAGAAATTTGGAAGGATCTGTGTTAGCATAATATGCCTTTAAACATTATTTGTAAGAATATACAAATTATTCTCAAGGGAATAATGTAATGTAATTGATAGGTAGCTTAATTAGTTAAAACCCCAGCTTCGTAAGTTAAAGGTTCTTAATTCAATCACAGAGTCGTAAAAATTTTGAATGGGATCAGCTGATAACCACCAGCTGGTAATTTGTCAATACACCATTATTCATTAGTAAGGCACCGATCGTTAAGATATGGACGAATATAGGGGTTAATTTAATGGGATTAGTCTAGATGAGCAAGTGTAGTCATAGTTACTAACTAAGTGCTGTTCCTCAGATAGAGCCACTTATTAATAGCCCTTTAGCTAGGGCAACTAATGGACCTACATATTTACGTAGAATCTGAACCACGTATTGTTGGCCTGATTTTAAGCCAACTGAAAAGTCTGACACTCAGTTCTCTCCCCTACACAACAACATCTGTGTCTCCTTACACATTCTTAATTTGCAGTAATGAACCTGTCGCTGTTGTTACTGTTTAGATTGTTAGTATATTTATAAAGTAAATCACACAAGTACAGTGTCTCAGCATTGTTAGTCAATCTGTCACTAAATGACTTAACATGTCTGATGTGCGTGTTAAATAGTTTAGGATTTATAACTTATTAAGATGTTCATGATGATTAAATACAAAAATGATTTCTCAACAAAAAATATTTAGTTTTTTTTTATATTATACAATACCATATTTCTACTTACTCAAAGTGATTATAGTGAAGGTAATATTAAAAATAAATGTTAGAACAGCTACCTTTCCTAATTTGCATGTTCTATTACTATTCATTTCTAAGACTCCGATAGAATAGTAGTCGTAACAACATAGAATAGTAGAGACAACATAAGGGGTAAATAGGTGTGATGAGTGTTGTTACTATCTGAGTTCAAATAAGCTCAGAAAGGACTATTTATTAATAGCCCAATATCCAAGGCTACTATGGGACCTACAGCTTCATGTGGAAACCGAACCACGTAGTGTCAGTTCTCTCCCCTACACAACAACATCTAAACCAAGATTACCATCCAAAATGGACACTACAGACTTCTATAGTAGTGACCACGTCGATGGAAACTATTGAACGAACTCAGGTATAACAGGATCTCGGGAGCCGGCATTTTGAAAGAGCAGGATGAAAGTCATAAAACTTTGCCTGCAAAATGAGGAAGGGCCAAGTCGACCTTTTAAAGACATTCCCATAGCTCTCGGGAGCCGGAATTTCCAATCTTTTGTAATGTTGCCGACGGTTCTATAAGAACCATAAAACTCATTCAAGCAGACATATCCCTATCCCAAATCACAAGAAAAAGGAATATTCTAATCTGGTAAATATTACTTAGAGATGGTAAATAACGAATTTTAAGCTAAAATCAGAGTGCTTGTAAAGACTATTTTCAAAATATTATGAAATATAATAAATAACAATCTCATACTACGCATTCCTAAGCTATGATACGTAAAGAAGGTTTCGTGACAGTTTTGCTAAGTATGTAAACATTTATATTATAAATGCTCTAAAATTACAATTATACTGGATTAACAATTTTAAATTTGTTCATAACAAGTGTTAGTTAGGATTGAATTATGCAATTTCCCTGGGTTTAAAGTAATACGCAATCCGTTAGACAATCAACCTCACACTTAACACATTTTGTCAAATTTTTTTAATCCGTTCAAATACTACATGGACACAGTCTTCCCATTGAGAAATCAACGTAGGAAATTTGCAAGATAATGACATGCCCTTTCACTCTGTCATTGGAAAAAAACTGCGAATTAATTTAAATTACATTTAACATAAATTACACCTTTTGCATATTATTTCTCCGATAGTCACAGACAAGGTATAGTTTCCATATGTTGGTTCCATATTTCTTAGATTTTTATTAAAAAAAATTATATAAAAATACGATGAACTTTGAAAGTGTGTGATGCAAACACAATAAAAGAACACACACTTTTTTGTATTTTTATCTTCTATACAGTTCCTGCTTGCTCTCGCTGAAATTACGTTAATTCATTAAAAATAACAACATTAAAGATCCATATCGGCTGATTAGCCAAATTCACTAGTTCGAAATGAAACTCAGATTCTGAAAATATACATATAGGCCTAAATAGTTTAGTTTGGCATTTTATTGCGTTTTCACTTAGATTTCCTACAAACTACAATATTTTTGTGAAACAACAGTTTTTAATAATAATAATACAAAAAACTTATATTACAAGCATACTTTTTAGTCCTTACTCATTTATAACTTATTTTCCTGAGACGGGTCAGTCCAAGCAAAAGTGATAGTATTTTCTTAAATGAAAAAAGAACCTTGGTTCTATATAAAGTTTTAAACAACGATTATGAATTTCCGATGTATAATAAATAACCTATTACTAATAAAATGACAAAGATTACGGTAATCACGTCACATTCCCTTCCGAGTATCTATTACAAAGGCTGAAAGGAATTGAAACTATACTTATTTATAATAGTATTTTGATTTATTATTTATTTTTGCAACAATATGATGCATCCTATACTACATTATTTTTATGGAAAACATAATTACCTATACATATGATGAGTTTGAACTTACTGAGGTAAGAGTTAGATTGCTATTTGGTAATAAACAGAGACATTACAAAATCATGTTTTTCCGTTGTGATATAATGCGTATCTATTAGATATGTTTTACCTATGGTAGCCATAACATACCGAATGGAAACAAATATGGGAACACTTTCATAACTTGTGTAAGACTTCACTTGTAAAAGTGAAATATTGTACATGATAATGGTTACAAAGAACATAGGCTACTTTTTGACGCCATTTGCGACATTTCGTCTGTTCAGGGGGACGGTCCGTGAGGAGTTGAACGATAATTTTCAACGTAAGCCTAGGTCTAGTTAAGTATCCAATGAAAGGTTTAATATAAATTTTTATAAATTGGATTTTATAAATTGGAGGTAGATAGTGGCAGATCTTATTTGCAACTAATTGAAACTTATTGCAAAAATTAAGACTGCAAATTAATGATTAAGAATATTTTACTTAAATGTTTTATTTATCTCGTCATGTGCAGGGGTCTAAAAAACGACGTTGATACAAATACATTATTTTTTTAATGTAAAAATAACAAATATCCCTATTCCTAAAATTAAAAATATTAAAACACTAATTGTTGCACTCTAATCTTGCAATAATTGCTATATTGTTGTATAAACCATGATGTTTTATTGCTATATCATTAGAAAATGTTAGTATTTTGATGCTTGCCTGCAATGAACTATTATTAATAAACCCTCAATGTTTTTCTTTGCATTAACACTCTTAGGATTATCATATTAAAGTAGACAACCATTGTCAGCACTGGTGGCGCATTGCTGTAACCCTGCTACTTAGGGACAAAGTGTTTGCGAGATTGTAGGTGATAGGTTCCATGCTCGGTCATCTTAATACCACCACGAAGTCCGCTCAATGGTTGCCACAGATTTGGACACTACTAGATGTGTCTGGAGTGTCCATGTTGGATAGTAGTCAGATGTTGGATGGATTTCAGATGTTGTATAGGGAAGAGAACTGAGTGCCAGTCTTGTCAGTTAGCTGAAAATCAGACCAACACTGATTTGGATTGGTTCGGATTCCACGTAAATCTGTAGGTCCCATAGTTGCCCTGGCTATTGGGATATTAATAAATAGTCATTTCCGAGCTAAGTCGAACTGAGATAGTAACAATAACTGCACTCGTTCATCTACAATTATCACACTGATTCACCCCTCATATTCGGCTATATATCTACGATCTATTTATTAAGAGAATTTTTAGAAAGAGCTAGGGTAATCAAGGGACCTACAGCTTTACGTGGAATCCGAGCCACGTAGTGTTGGTCTGATTTTCAGACAACTGACAAGCCTGACACTCGGTTCTCTTCCCTTTACAACATCCAAACCTTTACTAACATCCAACATGGACACTCAAGACTTCTCTAGTAGTGTCCACGTCGATGGTAGCCACTGAGCGGACGCCATTTCAGTATTAAGAGGGCCAAGTATAGAACCTATCGCGTACAATATCTTCAACACTTAGTCTCCAAGTAGCTAGGTTACAGCACTGCATCACCTGTGCGGACAATTAATTGATGACACTTTTTATGAAATGATTGGCCTTAGTTTATAATAATTACTACATTCGCTCATTTTTACTCATCACAATAATTTCAAATCCACAATTTTCCCACGTCTGGATGGTCGGCTTTTTGTCTATAAATAAAGGAAAGGGTAGTTATAAAGAACAAGGGCTTTGTCGATATTTGTCAAAAATACAAAGAACAAGAGTTTTGTCGAAAATTGTACTTAACAAACTGGACATTGATTTGAGACTTTTGGCTTTTGCTCAGCAAGAACCTTTCCTTGAATGGTTGAGGTAATTGACATACTAATGCTAGTGGTACTGACCTACCCATCCATACAGTACAGTTGTATTAACCCACCCACACACCCGTACATGTACTATGGTACTGACCTACCCACTCAACCATAAATGTACAGTGATACTGTACTGAAGCCAGATTCTCAGTTCTCTTCCCTACACAACATCGAGACACTGA
Source organism: Stictocephala bisonia (assembly GCA_035578905.1). Classification (NCBI taxonomy): domain Eukaryota; kingdom Metazoa; phylum Arthropoda; class Insecta; order Hemiptera; family Membracidae; genus Stictocephala; species Stictocephala bisonia. The sequence goes on along the minus strand of JAQJVL010005867.1, from coordinate 16,081 downwards.
CTAACAACCACCATTGACACCCTAGACTTATCTTGTAGTGTCCACGCTGATGGCAACCATTGAGCGGACAACTTACCAGTATTAAGAGGACCAGGTAAAGAACTTATGACCTACGATCTCTTTAACACTTTGTCCCTAAGTAGCTAGATTACAGCATGGGTCACTACTACTGGCTTATTTCAATTTAAAAGTCGACAGTACCACCAAAATGTGCTTTGTACGGTGGTACTGACCCACCCGTCCACCCATACAAGCACGGTTGTAATGACCCACCCATACAAGCACGGTGGTACTGACCCACCCATACAAGCACGGTTGTAATGACCCACCCATACAAGCACGGTGGTACTGACCCACCCATACAAGCACGGTTGTAATGATCCACCCATACAAGCACGGTTGTAATGACCCACCCATACAAGCACGGTTGTAATGACCCACCCATACAAGCATGGTTGTAATGACCCACCCATACAAGCACGTTGGTACTGACCCACCCATACAAGCACGGTTGTAATGACCCACCCATACAAGCACGGTGGTACTGACCCACCCATACAAGCATGGTTGTAATGACCCACCCATACAAGCACGGTGGTACTGACCCACCCATACAAGCACGGTTGTAATGACCCACCCATACAAGCACGGCGGTATTGACCCACCCATACAAGCATGGTTGTAATGACCCACCCATACAAGCACGGCGGTACTGACCCACCCATACAAGCACGGTGGTACCAACCCAACCATACAATCATGGTGGTACTGACCCACCCATACAAGCACGGTTGTAATGACCCACCCATACAAGCACGGCGGTACTGACCCACCCATACAAGCACGGTGGTACCAACCCACCCATACAAGCACGGTTGTAATGACCCAAGCATACAAGCACGGTTGTAATGACCCACCCATGCAAGCACGGTGGTACTGACACATACAGTTCAATTTGTTAACTCCCACTTACCCTTACACCCCTAACTGGCCATTGGCTCCTTCCAGTTTAATTATCAAGTGTTAAAAATATCCATTGAACAGAGATGAACCAACTTATTTAGTAACATAATCAAGAAACATATCCTACCACCCATCCATACAGGTACAGTGGTATTGCTCCCCCACCCACCCATTAACGTACAGTGGTATTGACCCGCCCACCCATACACGTACTGTGGTATTGACCCACCCGCCCACCCATCCAAGTACAGATTACTAAAGCCACGTGTATGAGTCGGTGGGTGGGTCGTACCACAGTACGTGTATTAGTAGGTGGGTGGGTTAATACCACTGTTCGTGTATGGGTAGGCATGTGGGTTGTAACCACAGTACGTGTATGGGTGGGCGGGTGAGTCAATACCACTGTACATGTATGGGCGGGTCAGTACCATTGTACGTGTATGGACGGGTGAGTGGGCTAGTAACACAATACGTGTATGGTTGGGTGGGAGTATGAAAGAGATGTACCCCATCTAATATTGAACTCTCAATTCTAACTTAGTTTTTATTTGTTAATTATATTGGTGGATACATTTTAAAAATTCTCTAAAAGTATTGTTGGTATGTATCCATACACATACATACTAAAAATGTATGTGTATGGATGGATGGGTGGGTCACTAACACTGTATGTGTATGGGTGGGCGGGTGGGTCACTATCACTTTATGTTAATGGGTACGGCGCGTCGGTCACTAACACTGTATGTGTATGGGTGGGCGGGTAGGTGGGTCACTAACAATGTATATGTATGGATGGATGGGTGGGTTACTAACACTGTATGTGTATGGGTGGGTGGGTAGGTCACTAACACTGTATGTGTATGGATGGATGGTTGGGTTACTAACACTGTATGTGTATGGATGGGTGGGTGGGTCACTAACACTGTATGTGTATGGATGGATGGGTGGGTCACTGACACTGTATGTGTATGGGTGAGCGGGTGGGTCACTAACACTGTATGTGTATGGGTGGGCGGGTGGGTCACTAACACTTTATGTTTATTAGTGGGCAGGTCGGTCACTAACACTGTATGTGTATGAGTGGGTCACTAACAATGTATGTGTATTGGTGGATGGGTGGGACACTAACTCTGTATGTGTATGGTGGGCGAGTGGGTCACTTACACTGTATCTGTACGTGTATGGCTGGGCGGTTGGGTCAATACCACTGTACGTGTACGGGTGGTTGGGTGGGTGAATACCTCTGTATGCGTATAGGTGGGCGGTTTGGTAAATACCAATGTACGTGCAAGGGTGGGTGGTTGGGTCATTACCACTTTACGTGTTTGTGTGGGCGGGTGGATCATATCAATGTATGTGTATTTTCATAATCTTATGGCTGCTGGCATATACTATGATATACTATGTATATATTATGATTTTTTATAGTATGTATATACATTATATAAACCTATAGACAGTTAAAAATAGAAATGTGGGTACTCAAATTATGCGGAATGTTGTACTGATTACAAATATGATAAGGTCTTTGCAATCAAACCATTTTAGGTTTGTTAAGGTTATATTAGGTTAGTTAAATCTATGATCTTCGAAGGAATTTACCAACAATGCTACAAATCAATTTATTAATAATAAATAACTCTAACATTACCTAACCAAACCTAATATAACCTAAAGAAACCTAACCAAACCTAACGTAACCTAACCAATCAATACCCAAACTAGCCATATCCTAACAGAATGTAACCTTACAACAATCGGCACATTTCTGGTGTTTACGCGCATAACACATATTTGTGATCAGGGGAAAATTCTGCACAATTCGAGTACCCATATCAGTATATTATTTACGAAAAAAATTAATGTTTCCATTTTCCCTCAGTTTTTCCTAACCTATTCATATTCTAACAGCTTACAGAAATCGGCAAATTTCTGGCGCTTACGTGGATTTTATCAAAATTAAAATTCTATTTCATGGAAAATATTCTTATGAACTAATAACATCACGAGTAATTTGGGATTGTTTTTATTTGAATATTTAGAATATATTATGATAGTATAATTACAAAGGATATCATCCTAATACAATTTAGGATTAGGATTATATTGTACAACAGTTGAAAATCTGATACTTTTATTATTTCATATTACTTTTCATACTATAAACCACTTAATATTCGTATTATGAAACAAGAAAATGCGTAAAAATCAATGACGTGAAGAGTCTCGTGGGGTGTAAAACACCGGTTCCACAAGTATAGAAGGGATGAGAGTATTCACCCAAAACACTTGGATCACATTCGAAAATTAAAATGCAATTGGCGTACGAAAATGACAGGGATAACCCCTACCGGGTGGGTGGGGGAGTTGTTAGAATTATTAAGAATGTTGGTAATTGTTAATAAAAACAAGTAGTTAGTTGTTAATGAATTTTAGATATATGTTATATTTAAATAAAAATTGATTTAAATAATCCATTTATAAAATATATTTTAGGTTTTACTGCAAATAAATTCCATTTTCAGATCAAAATGTTATATTGTTGATATATTTGCGATACACGCTTTATACAATACCATTGGAGCAGTTTTCTTTATTAATAACGATTTTATATCCATCTTTTGAAACTAATTTTATTTGTTCTGCTTGCTTAATTTTCTAGGCTGTTTACGGTATTTTGTTGTTTCGTTATCATTCAATAGGCCCTCCTTTGAAAGACAATTGATTTCTTGATATTTCACAAAAAATTATTTTGTTGTATTCTTAAAAAAAAAAACCAAAAACTAAATGCAGTTAAATCCTAAACATCCTACCCAAACTATCATGCGGGTAGGCAAAGTGGTATTTTTCGAGAAACTACAACTCTCTTGATATAAAAACACCACTTTTACAGGAACAGACCGTCATAAAAGTGTCAACTTAAGTGGTTGCTCCTCTGGGCGGCGTTTTGACCCGCGAGTAGGAGAAAGTGAGACTGCCGAACAGGGAGAGAAGGCAGCAGATGGCAAATTTAGGGGTGAACAACCGGGTGGTTACATGCTGGTCACTCAGCAGAAACATTTTACCTAACAAGGACAGATATATTTATATTAGGTATACTGACTCTGCAATCGTTTTAAATCTTATTCCAGTTACTGGATGTCTGAAACAGACCGTGATTACTTCCAGAGCGATTTATTTACTAATTTCATTATTGGCTATGTATAATACAGCTTTGTCCGTTAACGACTATGAAACGCTTTGAATTAATTTGAATTTGTAATCTTACAATTGCATTTTTTAATAATAACGATAATCGCCCCCATAAGCTTTATTTTTTAAACAACCTACGTTGCATTGCAATTAAATTTAGGAGGTAAACATAATATGCTTTCTAATAAATCTATATATGTTAGTTAAAAATCAAAATTATAACTAAATAACAAATAGCAATTTTATAAATGTAAAAAGCAACATTAAAATTAACGTCCATGAATGGGGAGGAAATAGGTGTAACGTTTAGACGGACACCTACTGTCTGAATTTTATACAGGGTGAGTCTATACTGATACCATTAAATTTACCTGTTTGTTGTACTCATAAAAAGGAACAAAAAAGTCCGTATTAACTCATGTCTGATTCTCAACCGTTCGGCTGTAAGGGCTACTGAATGTGTGTTGTAATTGTGTGTTTATGAAATTACTTGACATTAAATCACTGATTGAGCTATAAAATCAAAATCAAAACACCTACCAGATTCTAATTAACATCAATGAAAATATCGTTAAATTCTCTATAAATTTCAATTATTTAGCAAGGAAATGTAATTAAAAACTAGATTTCCTAGAGGAAGTTTATTAAAAAAATATGCAACTTGTATTTTCTTCAGTTATTCAAGACCCAATTTTAGCACATAAACGTATTCTAATTTAATGTCAAGTTAAGTAGAAACCTTTTCTCAATAATAAGCTTTAAATAGATGTATAATTTAATAGGGTTGAATATCATGAAACAAAAAGTAACACCAAAAACATTTCATAAAACATAGTTAATTTGTTTACTATTAACTAACAAATTGTCAGCCTTCACAAAATAAAATACATAATAACTGTAATATTTATTTATCATAATCATGCTTTTTTATAACAAAAACTACTTTAATAAGTGTTCAATATGTCCAGCATTTTCTCTTATGCAGGTACGGACGCGGTGCCTCAAGTCCCTTGCACTTGCCTTTAGATTGATTTCATTTATAAGACATCTAGCAGTCCTCACGATTCGATGTCTCAATTCTTCGTCTGTTTGTACTGGACTTCTGTAGACTTCTTGCTTCAAAGACTTAGTATCCTAGACTTAGTAATCAATAGAGGTGAGGTCAGGGACCTTGGTGGCCAAGCAACAGTTCCGCATCTTAAAATCCACATGTAGAAGTTGTTAACACGTTCACGCACATTGATGTTGCACATTTGATTTTTATGTAAGATTCTCGTCACAAACGAATGACTCACTCCACATTCAGTAGCAATTCTTCTTGTACTTGTTCTTGTATTGGATCTCTTTCGACTTGGGAAAGTACAGCTTACTCTAACTCAACATCTTGTATGATTACCAACGGAGCAATACCACTGTCCTTGTCTGGAAAGTCGGTGAATCAATACCACTGTCCGTGTCTGGGAGGGTAGGTGGGTCAATACCACTGTCCGTGTCTGGGAGAGTCGGAGAATCAATGCCACTGTTCGTGTCTGGGAGGATAGGTGAGTCATTAGCACTGTTCGTGTCTGGGAGGATAGGTGAGTCATTAGCACTGTTCATGTCTGGGAGGGTGTGGGGGTCAATAAATTTAATACAGACTCTATGTATTTTGGACCCGTAATGTAAAAAAAAGTGAATGTCAAGTAATTTCAAAAACACACTATATGAGCCTTTACAGCCAAACGGTTGAGAATCGGACATGGGTTAATATGGACTTTTTTGTTCCTTTTTGTTAGTAAAAAAACGGGTAAATTTAATGATGTCAGTAGAGACTCGCCCTGTATAATAAATACAACTATATAAGTACATTAAAGGTGTAACAAATAAACGGGCAAATTTAATTGTCACTAAGTAAAAGTGAATACTGCTAACCTACTTCATGATATTTTGAGCTTCATTGAATTAAATTCGTTGTATTATATTAGTTAGAATAATACCTAAACTTTATCTTATAATAAACACCACGTTTTTGTGTTATAATTTGCCTCCCATTAGGCCTAATGTAATAATAATAATCTTTATTGCATCAAACCTCAAATGAGGTATTACAATATTATAATAAAAGTTAAGTAAAATGTAAAAGTTGAATTTTAAAGAAGTATTCAATTTGTATAAACATTCTTCTAATAAAAACTGTAGTTGCATATAATTTTTTTAAATTGTTTCACTTCTAGTTTTCATAAATTATAAGGAAATTCGTTATATAATATAATAGCCGTAAACTCATGATTTTTGGTGTTGTTGAGTTCAGTTTTTATATTGTATAATTTTCAGTTCACACGAATTTCTTGTTTCATGCTTATGTATATTTTTGTTTTGAGGAAACTTATGTAAGTAAATTTTTGTAAATATGTATACTCGAACTATAATGTAATAAACGTGTAGTGTTTCACTTACTTTAAAATAAATATAACAATCTTAATATATTTTTGTCACTTCCTCGACCTAGGGTAGCAGTTTTACCCACAATTTTATGTTTAAAGTTAATGGTTGCTTATAAGTAATTAGGAAAAAGGCAAACTTTCTTATGTATGTCATGTAGCCAAACAAAATGGAATAAACAAGCGGAAAAATTGATACGAATGTTCAAAGTAACACATTTTAATTTCGCTATTTTTCAGACGAACTTCTATGTAAATTAAAAATACTAGGGGACACCTCTGCACACTTCACGTGCCAACCCCATCGACACGCGCTACGCTTGTTGAGAAAAGCTCGGCCTGCGGCCTCGCCAAGACGCTCTGCTGCAAGCCTCTTTGTGAAACTCGGCCTACGGCCTCGCGGGGTAAAGTTCGGTCCGCGGCCTCGCCAAGACACTCTGCTACAGTCCCATTTGTGGATCTCGGCAAGTCCCCTCTTGAGGAAGATCGGCCTACGGCCTCACCCGCAATCTTAAGCAGTATTCCATGAGTTTTGATTTTTGGGGCATTGGAGCCCATAAATATCTTTTCTCAAATCTGATGGTATATTAGTAATTAAGAGAACAATGCCTTTAATTGTACCCCCCTTGCCGGTATTAGTTAAAAATTACCAAATTTTGGGTTTTGGAGCATATTTTTTATTTTGGGAGGTGGGCAGAGGCCTTAAACATCGTCTCTTCTAAACTTTAATGGTAAATTGTGATTTAGGAAATAAATACCTATAGTTTAATACCCCAATTAGGTGTTTTCATTTTAGTATTATCCTTTTTTTGTTTTACGGGATATTTTTGTTTTTTGGGTGCATATACCCTTAATTTTTGACCCTTTTCAAAATTTGATGGTATATTTGAATGAAGGAGAAAAATAGCTTCAAATTAATATCCCACTTGAGTAGATAATATCACTATTCAACATTTTTGCATTTTCAAACATTATAGTTGTTGGGCCCCAAAAACCCCAAATTTTTAGATTTAAAGCTGAAATTCATAAACAAGATGCGCGTTTGTTACGTGCGTAGAATTGTGAAGGTTTGAAAAATTTTCTGAAGCTTTTTCACAAGTTAGTTCTTAAAAACTCCTTTTTTGTGATTTTCCCATAAGAAATACATTACAAGCAGTATTTAAAATTTTAAATTATCACCGTGGCTAAAAAATGATTATATTGGATTGATTTCTGAATTTTCATAAATCAGGTAGTAGGGAAAGTGTCCTTAAACTCAATCAACCCTTCCAGGAGATATTGCAATTATGTTCACTGAAAAACAAAGTGCTATGCATAGATGAAAGTCATATTTGAAATACACATTTAATACTTTAATAATGTAATAAACATTGATATATGTTATGATACTATTCATTACTGTAATCATAATTAAAATTTTACCCATAAATTGAACTGTATAGTTTAAAATATAGTATATGTCAACAGGTATGACCCACATGGGACCCTTTTATTCATAAAAGGTCACTTAGATGAAACATTTACAGTAAAATAAATAGTTTATATTGTTATTGTTTGTCAATTCACTATTCCTTTGCTAAAAAATTTTAAAGTTTAAAGATGAAAGTTAGTTATGTTACGACTTATTTTTAAAGGAGGTTAAATTACATTTTTTAAAGTTTGTCCCTCCTTGTCCCTCACTCTCACCACTCCTTAAACTTTCACTTTTTGGTTCGCGGATCGAAATGCCGCCTGAGCGGCAAAGGGATTAGTGGGAATATTTATGACGGTCTGTAACTGACCCCACTGATCGAATTCCGTCTCCCATCGGACAGAAAGGTATTCCACTTTATTATTTAAGTAATTCTGTCAGATATTTAAATGCAATAAATATACAATGAAAATTATACTGTTTTCTAATTTCACAATGAAGTATTAGCATTATTTAGCTAGAAACTTCTGGTAGACCACTTGATATAATGCTGAGGACCATATGTAGTCAGCAAACTATAGATTGGGAATCAATGTTCTAAGCAACAATATGTACATATATCGTATGGTTTGTTGTCACCTACCATTTCTTAACTATGAAGCTGCAATGTATATTTGGATAAATATCCAAAAGTCATGATAATATATAAATATATATATTCATTTATTATAAAATGTGATCTCCTGTCACAAAGCTAAGTCCAATCCATCAAGCCATCTAACAACTGCCACACTGATTCTATGTATGCTGACCAATCCCTCCGTAAAAGAGCGCAGGGGCACTCTGTAACTATGTGGTACATTGTTTGGATAGACTCCCCGCAATCACATGACTGATCTACTGTCAATCTCCATTTATACTTACAGTAATTGCATCTGCCAACGCCAGTTCGGAACAGATATAACAGTGTGCACTCCCTAAGAGGGAGGTTTATCCCAGCTACAGATATTGACGGATCGTTAATAAGGAACTTATTACGTCCATCAAAACTATTGAACGCTACGGCCCAGCTGGTATTAGGCGAGAGGTTTGATCAGCTCAATTGGAAAGCAGTACGTAGAGGTGGGTTTCCAGAGTTAAGCGACCGTTCTGATGTGGGAGATCCTGTATAATGAGTAGGTTCGGAGCATTCCAGATCTTATTGAATTCTTTGAGTATTGCCTCCTGATGTCTTATCTCTGGAGGAGCTATACTGCACAGCACTGAGAGCCAAGGTAGTGGAGTTGACATGAGAGTGTCACTAATAGCTCTCATGACCCTATTAAGTTGGACATTGACCGCTTTAGTATGAACACTATTTAGCCAAACGGGAGCACTAAATTCAGCAGCTGAATATACCAGTGACAAAGCAGTAGTACGCAGGACGTGTGTTGGTTTCCAACTTGTTCCGGCAATATGATGTTATACATTTGCCCTGGTTTTAAATTTAGCTGATATTTTTTGAAGATGGATTTTAAAGGTCAGCGATCGATCAAACGGTACTCCCAGGTACTGTGGATGCTCATTATGATGGAGTCTTACACCATTTAGAAAGATGTTTAGTTTTCGATTAGCCAGTCTGTTATCGAAAACTGCCAAAGGGGTCTGTTCTTCCTCCAACTGTATTCAACGTGTATACAGTACTACTGACATCCCAATCACAAAGTCTAGACTGTTGATATATGCAGATAATTTAGCTTTAGCTTACCAACATAAGAACTTCACAACTACTAAAGAAACACTTACTAAGTAGCCTGCTTCCACTTAAATAAAGCAATAATGACGACCACATACATTCTGTATGTTTTATATAAAAGGTGACTCATGACATTGTGTATAATCACATGGCCTTCCTACATGAAAAAAATAAAATTAATTTTAATACTAATTCTTTACCATGCGGTAACATTGTCCTTATGAAATTAAATAAAGGTAAGATAGAATAAAATAAAAAATATTGTAATCTGTTAATATTTCTCTTGTACTGAGATTAAAAGTTTAATTGCCTATACAATCTGTATTTCAAACATTACTATAAGAACTGTGTTACGTATTGCACTCCCCTAGCAAAATGAAGGTGAACAGCTATTAAACAATGATGCATTATTATATGTTTACTATATGCATTATAATACAAATTAATTTTATATTTCTCATATCTTATTCAGAAATATCAAATCTAAATATTTATTTATTTATTTATTTATTACATGCTACATAACAGCTCATGCCAATTACAATGCAGCATTACAATATAAATCAAGTTACAGCATGCTACTCAATAAATCTTAACAATGAACAACAACAGCAGCGAAATGTATATAAAGTTCATTTTCAATGAGATCAGATTCCTATTTGGCTTATAGGCTATTTAAAAAGCAACAAACACATTCAAAAATAGTTAACATAAGGAACACATAATTTTTATATATCATCTAAATAAATTACTCAAACCATAATTGCTAAGCCAGGTTTGTAAATCATAATAAACATATATATTTTAAATATGCATATGTGACATGTACATAGTTCATAAAGAAGGTAAGTTAGTCAACTGTCCACATCAACAAGCAGTATTTTAGCATGGAACATGCTTTAGTCTTGACCTAACTGCCTGAAAACGTTACGCGGGAGGGTGACGCGTAACCATGAAAACACAATGACATATCAGTGTTGACTTCAATAATGATTTTATTTGCAAGCGTTCATCAAAGTACATCTTTAGTTTCCATGACAACTCTTGTTAAAAATATACAAAATTAAGTCCTATAGGATTATATAAGATAATAATAATAATAATTAACTTCCTTTCAAGGTGGTAATGAGTCATCGCGTGAGTAAGAACCTGAGCCGCGAAACAATAAAATTTAAAAAGTAAAGATATATTTATATTTTTAAGATATGTTTATATTTTTTGTAATTCCTTACATGAAATCTAAAATTCGTTGTTTTCAGCTAAAGCATGTTCCATGTTTCTTGAATTTTAGCCGTAGGCTCTAAGCAAAAAGATCCGGGGGTCCAGGGGGCTTGCCCCCTGGTGAGGCCCGCAGGGCCGAGTTTTTTTTAAAACTTTTCAATGTATTATGAAAAATATCTACGTTCGATGAATAAAAATTGTACGTTCTTAACATGGTGTTAATCGGTGAGTAATACCCGAGGTTTGTGTTGGCAAAATGAGGGATGAAAAAAGGCAGCTACGAGAGTTACGCCGGGGCACTGCAAAATTAATCTCTGATAACAGTTGTGGGTTATCAATAACCCCGTTAACCAATTTATGCAGGTACAACAAGTTTTGTATTTTTCGCCTTTTAGTGAGTCTTGGTAACTCAAAAAGGTTTAACAATATAAGAATTTTACAATTTTTGACTCACCATCTATGCAAATATTTATAAAAAGTACCAAAGAATGGCTACTTTCTTTAGAAATAGACGAGGTAGAGACGCTTATCGTGGCCAATTACGGGTGGAGATGACCTTGACGCACCCCTCCCTCACCTCTCATTGTTCATTTGACTCAACTAATTTTGCTCCTGATTCTCGCATTTAGAAGCCTAGTCTCTTTTCCACTTACGTATGAGATTTGAATTCATGTTTCAACAACTGAGCCTATGCACAGGCTATCTGCCCATGTAGCTTTTCTGTTATTATGATTTAGCTTAAATAATTTCTATTATATATACAAATATGTTCAAATTTAAACTTTATTTATTTTGTAATATTGTTTAGACTAGGCTTATTTTTTTGTAAACTCGTTTTTAAGCTTTTCAATATTTTTATTATTAATATGGAAATAAAATTTAATTCATTCATGTATAGGACTAATATAGTTACAAAATTAGTACCGTAACTCAAAAATTTTAAAATCATTGTTAGGTTGCTATTAGAATGCATATTAGATGCTCGTCACCACGTTCGAATTTTGCTTTATTTTTAAAATTTCTAATATCCATGCTGACAGACACATATATACGACACCAGTTCCCAAAGGCGAAATAAAACGTGCAAGAGAAGGAACTTTCTTCTTAAGATGATTGATCAATCAAGAGCAAATCAATCGACTTATTAACATTCTCTAAATATTTAGTATACCAGAATTCAAAGATGGTTCAACTGCACTAAATGTTTGTTGAAAAATAGTTCATTATTTATTATCACCATTTTTAACCACGCACAAGGTGGCCTTTCACCAAGTAATTAATTTTAGAGACTATGATTGTTGGTGCGTAATATCGGTGCGTCTGTCGTCATCGTGTTGTGAAGGTGTAGCAGGGTGCTACGGCTGTTCTATGCCACAAGGACCTCTTCAGCCCAGAGTAGGTAGGTAGAGGATGTTGGGTAGTTACCGTCATGACTGTACGAGGAAAGCAGGTAGCCCGAGTTACTGGAGGCAAGGCCCCAAGAAAACATGGCCCCTGAAATAGACAGAAGAAGAACAACATGGACAAATGAAATTTGTTAGTGAGCTGACTGAGGGTGAGTTGCTATGAGAGTGGAAGTGAGCGAGGGCGAGTCGGAACTACGTCAGTGTAGCGTCAATAAAAGGTCATGTAAGGGGTGGCTAGTGGTTGGGGGAGTAGGGTGGTGGATCAGGAGCGGCCGTGAATCAGGTGGTGGATGGTGAAGTATTGGCTGGTGGTGTAAGGTTCTGTAAAGTACTCTGCCAGTATGGGGTAATCGGTGGCTTTGGCGAGGTAGTTCTGGTTGAGTTGGTTGAGGAACTCAAGCAGTGTGGGGATATGTAACAGGGTGTAGAGGTCTTGGGAGCATTGGTCAGCGTCCAGGTGCTAAGCTAAGCGCATGGCGCGTCGCTCGGATTTCTCGAAGTTGGAGAGGTGATTATGGTGGTGAGGACTGGATGAGCATACGTGAGTAAAGGGTGGATGACGGCGGTGTAGAGAGGTGAGATTCCTGGCGGAGCACCCCTGGTGACAGTTGTTAAGGAAGCGGAGGGCTTTGAATCGGGCTGTGACGGTCTTTGTGGTTTGTCGGAAGTGGAGTATGAACGAGAGCTTTGAGTCCAGTGTGACTCCCAGGTACTTGCAGGTCTTAGTCAGTGCAAGTCTGTTGCCTTGGAGGGTGATCGGGGTTTCCTGGTTATGTCGGAAATTTTAAAAATAACCTGCCGTTGTAGTTAAAATAACAGAGCTAGGTCTTGGAAGTGTTGATCCTGATGCGCCATTTTGAACAGTAAGTCAGGTAGTTATTGAGGGTTTTAGTTAGATGTCTGCCTAGTATCTCGGGGTATCGGGAGGAGCACCAGAAGGCTGTGTCATCTGCGAACTGTGCGAGACCAGTAGTGGTGTCGGTGGGGTCCCTGGGGGCGGGTGAAGGGACTCGCACATATAAGATGTAGAGGAGTGGGCTGATCGCTGATCCCTGGGAAACCCCTCCTAACAGCTGGAAGGGTCGAGAAGGGGCGTCCTTTACTCTGACCTGAGCTGTCCTACCATCGAGAAGTTGGATGTCCACTTGATGATGGAGGGGGCAGTTGGAGTTGGAGGAGTTCGGCTTTGATGCCGTTATGCTAGACAGTGTGGAATGCTTTGTGGACATCCATGAGGGCTATGATAGGTGGCGTACTGTGATAGGAGTTTCGCTGAATGTAGGTCACTTCCTTGAAGATTTGGTCATACATATTGATGCCCGGACGGAAGCCAGCCCTGTGATTTTGGGAGCAGGTTAAGGTCGTTGAGGTGATTATGGAGGCTGGCGACTAGAATCTTTTCGAGAGGGATGCGGTGAGGCTCATGGGGCGATAGTTGTTTGGGTTTCTCAGGGTTTTCCGAGGTTTTGTTAGTAATATGATATAGGCTAGCTTCCAGGATTTGGGGTGGTAGCCTATGAGAAGGATGGAAGAGAAAACGATTGATAGAGCCCTAATCAGCGAAACCGGGGCCTTTTTAACCATAAAGCTGGAGATGGGATCAGGACCGGGGGTAGTGTTCTTTAGGGTCCAAAGCCTTGCGGCAACATCTAGGTAGGTGATGAGGGCGGTCAATGGATGGTCAGGGAGGCCTGCAGGAGGTACCTGGAAGGGAGTAAAGAGTTCGAGGTTCTGGGCTATGCAGGCATTGGTACGGTTGACGTGGGCTGCGTCAAAGGTGGGTAATATGTACTGAGTGGATGGCAGATAAGAAAGCTCGGAATGCCTCAGCTCTTCCCTCGGGGTCTGCCATGACACCATTCGCTGTCAGTGGGACTGGAGGGTTGAAGGGGGTGTTATGGAACTTTACCAGTCGCCAGAAGTATCGTGGGGTGGAGAGGAAGTCCTGATCCGCCTTGTCACAAATCTTACGGAGCCTGACACACCCGCCCACACATACACCTTCGGTGGTATTGACCATCCGCCCACACATACACGTTCGCTGGTATTGACCCACCCGTCCTCCCATATACATACGGTGGTATTGACCCACCCGCTTACACATACACGATCGCTGGTATTGACCCACCCTCCCACCTATATAAGTACGGTGGTATTGACACATCCGCCCACACATACACGTTCGGTGGTATTGACCCACCCGCCCACACATACACGTTCACTGGTATTGACCCATCCGTCCTCTTATATACATACGTGGTCATACATGGTCCAAGATGACTGTTTATTTTAGGATGCCCGCCTTCAACCGCTTTGTTTGTTTGGTGCCGAAAATTATAGCAATTTCACATATGTAAATAAAAATTGGTTGTAGCATAAATAAAATAAATATACAGTACTGTTGTCACATATATTATATACAAGTTTGAGGTTTGTTTATTAAGGGGGTTGGGCCAGCCTATCCAGCCCATGTTAGTTTCCTTTTCTTTAGGTACATTTTTCTATAAAAGTATTGGAAGTACACATATATATTTGGTGTCATTAGAAAGAGTTAGTTTTAAGTATTTTTTACTGACAACTTTAAAAATATCAAATAGGTAGTTTTATATATAAAGAAATGTAATTTGAACAAATATTTATGTTATATAAAATGTTATAAAAAACATTAGAGTAAAATGTAAGAAAGTTGCAATCGATAGATTTTTTCTACATCGTTTATCAATATCCTTTTGTGACTTCTCAGCTTTTAGTATCCTTCGTAGCCTACATCTTACTATTTCATTTCTTGCACACTAAGCTGGGATTGATCACAAACTTTTCCACTACACGACACTTAACTATGTTAAAAGTTGCCATGGCTTCCTAGACTCCTAGATATAAGGTATTTCTCATTACAAACGTGGTTTTGGGTAATCGGTACCATATAACACAATTCAGAGATTCGCTAGGATTCTGAGTCCCGCGATGGAGACATTTCCTGAGCAGTTGTTCATTTGATAAGTCTCTAAATATAGGTTTAGTTACGTTAATGACTAATTCAGGTAGTGAAATGTGGGACCAACGATCATAAGGTTTCCATTTAACAATTGATTTCTGGTACTTGCATCAGAGGTCTGCACCTTTAGGACAAGGATGGATATTCATGAGAGGACAATAAGTGAAAATATGTTGTCCACACAGCTTCTTTCATTTTATTAAGATTGTCAGTATTCCTAATTATAGCTAGACCATGATAAGTTTGTATTTCATCAATTATAACATTTGTTAGTCACCCTCCAGTACTATCACCATCCCCTAAATAATACCTCATGTCTCTTGTCAAGTCAGAATGATTAAACATATCAACAACGCCAGCCACATCCATCCCACCACTAACACCATTGTAATTAGCTGCACATCTGTTCCGGTCATGTTTATTTTTTAACCTAACCTTATACTGTACCTATAAAAATTACTATATATTTGAACATCAAGAACTTTGCAATTGAACATTAAGTTACACAGTAGTTTGTTGTAACTTTTAAAGGTTAGTGGCATTGGTGGGTTCATGACACCCCACCGAGTTCTTGTAGCTTGCTCACACCTTTACCTATGGACCTGAGTGCATATACTGTCCCTACCTTTATTTCTGCTCTACCACTAGCCAACGGAACAGTCAAAGCCACAGTCATCACACTTTATACATACTGTTGGGCCTAGGCCTAACCTTTCACGTTTGAGAATCGAAAAGACG
>JAQJVL010005866.1:0-32475 GCA_035578905.1 Stictocephala bisonia | reverse complement strand
AGACCTGCACTCTGCACAGAGTTGCAATCACAAAGTGGTCGTTATTTAGTACAAACTAGCGTCATAAGAAAAGCATCCGAGTACTGATTATTGTTATCAGAAAGTTAATGGATTCTTTACGTCATTCCGACAACAAATTCAAAATAACAAACCACAACAATAAAATATCTCCTTGCAACTTATCATAAACGTTGCAGCTCTATTTAACCTAACTCTATTTCTTAATTCATCTAAAAATTGAATTAATACTAGTTTTGTTGGGATATGTATTATGTACATTTAATGTTAAATGATTTTCATTGTACCCTCCCTAAAAGAGGACCAACAAATTTAGTTTATTACTTTTTTATTGTTATTAGAAATTGTATTTATTGTTAGTAATTAGAGGTTGAGGCTAACTAGGGCGGATTCGGTTGGGCAGGGTCTACGACTCTACACCGAATCGCTGCGGCAATCCAAAATCCAGTCATTGTTTACTTCACTTCCATTGAGGGAGAGGGCACCCACTTCAAATCATCCGATATGAAAACAGCTGAAAATTTAGGCCTCGTATTAGGTCGATTTTATATACAATACTACTGAAAAATTCAACTTGACTGCAGCATTAAATTTCCAAATCTATCCACAGCTCTTATTAAATTACGAATGTGATAAGTAAACTTTAGATATTTGTATCAGATGTTATCGTAAATCATACGAAGTGCGTGTTCTCAGTCAAAAACATGTCGATGGGCTTGCCATAATTCACTTGAGCTGCGGAGAAATATTTTACAATCACAGCTATTTCTGGTCCGGGAGTCGTTTGTCTGCTTGTTACTGTCCCCAAATCACTCTTGACCTATTATCCTAATTTAAATGAACTGTCAAGGAGACCCTAATGGTTCACAGGACGGTCGCATTAGTGTGGATTACAATCTGGCACAAACTGTCAGACAGTGTGAAGGGTTTATTTACGCAAACACAACAAAGCTGTATCGAGTTCAAATGAAGAAAAGCTTTCAAATAAAGATGGACTCTTATGAAATGTACAAGTCACGAATTTATAGCCCTTAACTTAAAATGTAATTTTATAGGCCACTCATTGTTGTCGCACCAATTTCGTCTATTTTCTCAATCTTTATTCATTAAAATGTTAGGTGTCATACATAATATTGAATTAATTAAAGTTGAAACTAAGATTATAACCGAATAATGAAGTCTCTGTTTACAATACAATTTTATTGTCAAAGACTCAAGATTTCACAAATACAACACTACACTACCAAACAAAGGAGGGTATGTATTAATAGAGAACAAAGTAGTATCATGTCAAGAGTCTTCTGATTACTAACAGACCAGCAATACGTAGGTTGAATATGATCTAGACCAAGAGGGTGAACAGATAAGCAACTGTATAACAGACAGCTCGTGGTATAGGACAAACTACGCTTTGCAGGTTCAAGTGAACGGAGGAAACGAGACAGGGCACCACCATTCACCAGAGTTAGCAGTCTCTATATAGCACGGTCTGACAAGCGCGCTCAGTCAACAAACGTTCGACCCGCTGTAAGGCGGAAATACAAAAAATTACAGAAATCGGCGCTACATTGTATAACATGGAAACGACAAATCTGTTACAGTTAGTCATTTGTGGTCCACAGTAAGCCATCCTTTTGGTCAGCAATAAACAGCGCACGATATCTCTAGCTCTTGCTATTTCTGTGCTCGCTGGTTAGTCCGGTTAGTAACAATGGTTAGTCCGGTAAGTAACAATGTTTAGACCTGTCAGTAACAATGGGTAGACCCGGTCAGTAACAATAGTTAGACCGGGCAGTAACAATAGTTAGACCGGTCAGTAAAAATAGTTAGAACGGTTAGTAACAATGGTTAGACTGGTCAGTAACAATAGTTAGATCGGTCAATAACAATAGTTAGAACGGTTAGTAACAATGGTTAGACCGGTTAGTAAGAAGAGTTAGACGTGTCAGTAACAATGGTTAGATCGGACAGGAACAATAGTTAAACGGGTCAGTAACAATGGTTAGACGGGTCAGTAACAATGGTTAAACCGGTCAGTAACAATGGTTAGTCCGGTCAGTAACAATGGTTAGGTTGGTAAGTAACAATGGTTAGTCCGGTCAGTAACAATGGTTTAGACCGGTCAGTAACAATGGTTACATCGGTTAGTAACAATGGTTAGACCGGTCAGTAACAATGGTTAGATCGGTCAGTAACAATGGTTAGATCGGTCAGTAACAATGGTTAGATCGGTCAGTAACAATGGTTAGACTGGTCAGTAACAATGGTTAGATCGGTCAGTAACAATGGTTAGACCGATTAGTAAGAAGATTTAGACCGGTCAGTAAGAAGAGTTAGACCGGTCAGTAACAATGGTTAGATCGGTCAGTAACAATGGTTAGACCGGTCAGTAACAATGGTTAAATCAATCAGTAACAATAGTTAGATCGGTTAGTAACAATGGTTAGTCCGGTCAGTAACAATGGTTAGATCGGTCAGTAACAATGGTTATACTGGTCAGTAACAATAGTTAGATCGGTTAGTAACAATGGTTAGACCGGCCAGTAACAATAGTTAGATCGGTTAGTAACAATGGTTAGATCGGTCAGTAACAATGGTTAGACCGGTTAGTAACAATGGTTAGACCGGTCAGTAACAATAGTAAGATCGGTTAGTAACAATGGTTAGTCCGGTCAGTAACAATGGTTAGATCGGTCAGTAACAATGGTTAGACCGGTCAGTAACAATAGTTAGACCGGTCAGTAACAATAGTAAGATCGGTTAGTAACAATGGTTAGTCCGGTCAGTAACAATGGTTAGATCGGTCAGTAACAATGGTTAGACCGGTCAGTAACAATGGTTAGCCCGGTCAGTAAGAAAGGTTAAACCGGTCAGTTACGGAAATAACGTAATAAACAGAAGTCTCACCCAACAGCGCTCTAAATATGAGTCGAGTTGATGTGTCAAGTAGTTATTTATCCAGTTTGCCACACGATGACAGGACCTGCACCTTGTTAGTCCCTTCTGTATCCAGTTTGCCACACGATGACAGGACCTGCACCTTGTTAGTCCCTTCTGTATCCAGTTTGCCACACGATGACAGGACCTGCACCTTGTTAGTCCCTTCTGTATCCAGTTTGCCACACGATGACAGGACCTGCACCTTGTTAGTACCTTCTGTATCCAGTTTGCCACACGATGACAGGACCTGCAGCTTGTTAGTACCTTCTTTATCCAGTTTGCCACACGATGACAGGACCTGCACCTTGTTAGTACCTTCTGTATCCAGTTTGCCACACGATGACAGGACCTGCACCTT
This sequence comes from Stictocephala bisonia, assembly GCA_035578905.1. Classification (NCBI taxonomy): domain Eukaryota; kingdom Metazoa; phylum Arthropoda; class Insecta; order Hemiptera; family Membracidae; genus Stictocephala; species Stictocephala bisonia. The sequence goes on along the minus strand of JAQJVL010005866.1, from coordinate 29,159 downwards.
GTTAGTACCTTCTGTATCCAGTTTGCCACACGATGACAGGACCTGCACCTTGTTAGTACCTTCTTTATCCAGTTTGCCACACGATGACGGGACCTGCACCTTGTTAGTCCCTTCTTTATCCTCCCAAAAAATGTCAAAGAGATCCGTAGTAATTATTACTACACATGTTTAAAGATCTATTTGCTACTGAGGAGTTTGCTGCGGCCATAAAAAGCAACATTTATTCCTTTTTTCTGTGGTTACAAGGAAACAACAAGTTCCTCTACAGCAAACTACAGTAATAGCGATAGGAGTTCAGTAGGATTGTGTTTTATGAATCGCTGGATAGGATGCGGTCATGAAATCATGCCAGCTATTAGACATGAGCCTAAACTGAACTACCGATGACTCACTGTCCTGTATTACGTGCGGTATGCTGCTAACATATCAACATGGTACCGGCAAGGTCAACTTGCTTTACTGTTTGGCAGAATACATCCTCCATTCTATAGCCTACTGGCTCAGCATTCCAGCGGCCTTGCTGAGTAAGCATCAGGAGCGACTCTCCGTTGACTCATAGCGGCGATTAAGGAGGCGTTATTCATTTCGGGCCAGCGATAAAGATAAGCACGTGTCCATTAAAAACATAATGACGTAGCTATTGTGCAGGAATATTGATGGATGTCTAGTTTTCTTTCATTTGGAAAAGAGAGACGATGTTTTATTTGAGATAAATTCATAGAATTCAGACTCTCAGAATTTCATCATCTGTATTTATCCACAGAGAAAAGAGAAATAGAGGTCGTTTTCCTACGTCCGCAGCGAACATCTCAGTAGTAGTTATAAATTAAGTGGGCGAGCCGGTTGCCGAGTGGTCTAAGGCGTCAGGACTTTGAGCTTGGGTTAGAGATAGCGCTGGTTCGAATCCGGCCTAGACTGAAAGATTTATCAGTAATATTCACCTTGTACTGTACAGGTTCGCCCCCTTACTCTGACTGAATAAGTTCCTCGCACAGATCAATGGTCTATGGGGAATGGTCAGAGTAAGGTTAAGGAGGAGATCGGCCTCTCCTAAAAAAAAAGAAAAAAAGTCCAACTAATGTGTCTCTTTATTTTTGTCCTTGATGAATTAGGGGGTATAAAAGGTGGAACTGACAAGGTGCTGGCTTGGGCTATCACATGGCAAACTGTTTAAATAACTACTCGACACACATTCAGCACAATTTTAGATGCGACCTCTGTTTCTTTCTTCTCTGTGATTACTCTTAACAATACATTCTTAGTCACGATACGTGGTCTTGTCTACAAATCGAGGCATTAATTGGCGCTTATATTCGACTATCATAAACATCGCCATCTAATTAAAAGGTTAAAAAAAGTAAAAAATGGCGTCCTTATCTTTCATAAACTTTAATACAAAGACTTATCTATCATTATAAGCCACTGTATAATAAGTTGAATAAACTATTATTTTATGATAGTTATCTCATTATTACAGTTTTATTTAGAATTATTTGTAGAATGCCGAAACTGATTTTTAACAAACCGTCGAACACGTAGTTCCTCCTCAGTATAAGTAACTAATTTTTAACAACCCGTCGAACACGTAGTTCCTCCTCAGTATAAGTAACTAGTTTTTAACAAACCGTCGAACACGTAGTTCCTCCTCAGTATAAGTAACTAGTTTTTAACAACCCGTCGAACACGTAGTTCCTCCTCAGTATAAGTAACTAATTTTTAACAACCCGTCGAACACGTAGTTCCTCCTCAGTATAAGTAACTAGTTTTTAACAACCCGTCGAACACGTAGTTCCTCCTCAGTATAAGTAACTAATTTTTAACAAACCGTCGAACACGTAGTTCCTCCTCAGTATAAGTAACTAATTTTCACTTCAGAGAACTGTTTGGTAACGTAGCTTCCGTAATAGAAATGAAAACATTAATACAACGACTAATCGAAATACCGTAATCAGGTGCGTATTTGAAGGGAATTATATTATTGTTATAATTTAGTAAGCAGTCTGTGCAGTTGTAAATATAAGGGTAGCCTTGTTTTTTGCTGAAAGTACAGCACTTGATTTGCTCAATTTGAAGTAAAATGAAGAGGTGTTGTAAGGTGACTTAGTTAAAAAATAAATATTTGGACAAAAAATTGTAAAATTTTGTAAAAACTTGGCCCACTTTTTTAATTTTCAAGGCAGTTTTTTTCATACTGTCTATGTGATACTTTATTTTACAGTTGTGGTAAATGCACAGTTTCAAACACAAAATATGGGAATGCCTTCACTAAAGTAACTGAGCGTAGCCTAAATCTCGATGAAAATATATCATTGAAACTCATATTTCCTTTATGTTTGAGGAATATAATAATAATAAGATATACAGTACAATAAATGAAGTAACAAGGTTGACATACGTCTACTAATTCTACTTACTAACTTTATTAATAAATTTTATATAACCGTTTTAAACTAAATAAGGATTTTGTATTATTTTTTAATTCGAGATATGATAACTTTATAACAGGAATATTCAAAGAAGTTATCTTTGCTTTTTCTTATCCTTTGCATACTTGCACCTGTGTAAGCTTCTTAAAGTTGTGTCTTTTATTTGAAAATATGTTATAAATCTACAAACATCAAAGTCAAATCAGGCACGGATCCAGAGCAGTGAATTGGGGGGGGCGAACCTGCCGGGGGGTCTGGGGGTATTCCATACCCCCCAGTAAGGCGGGGGGTCCGGGGGTCCACCCCCGGAAAATTTGTGCTATTTTAACGTCCTAGAAGTATTGTTTTTAGCAGTTTGGGGGGTGTTTTTAGGGTTTAAATATAGAAGAATACCTAAGTTCTGTAATCGAAAATAAGTTTGGCATACATTAAAACAACTTCGAAATAGCATTTAAGTATAATACATTTAATATCACAATTATTAAATAATAAAATGGATTCCATTGGAATGTTGTATTGTTAAAATTTTATGGAAACAGTTCAATGAGCAACAACTTAAACATAGTTTGGACATGCTAGGTTATTGTAATATGTATATGTAGGTTGTTGTTGCTGGCCGCCCCACGCGGCAGCTACCAGGCGACTGAAGCGAGGCACAGGCCCCCGCACATGCTCCTGCTTCTTGGAACATGGTCGGAGACCCGTACCGCGCGACAGCTATCTACCAGGCGACTGAAGCGAGCCACATGCTCCGGCTTCTTGGAACATGGTCGGAGACCCGTACCGCGCGACAGCTACCTACCAGGCGACTGAAGCGAGGCACATGCTCCGGCTTCTTGGAACATGGTCGGAGACCCGTACCGCGCGACAGCGCCAAGGCGGCTGGGCGGGGGGAAATTGAAATTAAGTGTACACTTTACGTTAACTGTGTAGAGTTACATTTAACACATTCATTACACAACCATTAATATAATAACTCAACTATCAAATCAATGTCGTCTGTCAATCAGTGTCTCGGCGTCTCGCCACTACGTCAGCGCTAGACACGAGTGTTGCCACTGTTGCCGGCGAAAATATATAGGCCTACCAATTACCAACCGACGACTCGGAAATTCTCCTTTCTACAAACTCAGACTACACATCCGAATATTATATATACTGTAATATTATTAAGACGGTAACAATTACTAATGTTATTTTCATGACGGCAAATCAAATATTTTATTAACATTTTATTCTAAGCGTGTAGGTACATTTTTTGCTTTTTTCCGTTTGCTCCTTTAAATCCGTGCCTGAGTCAAATAACATAGACTGACTGATCACAGCTTCTCAAAAACTACAAGGTTCAATCATAAAAACTTGGTCCAAATATTCATTATAGTAGGTTCTTGATGCCTACTAAGAAAGGATTTTAAATTATTTTCCGTGGAACAGCTAAATTAAGGTAAATAATAAATACCCCTTACAGTTCAATCGGTGCCTTTTTTACCATTCTCCACGCGAATGAAAGAGCGATGGTGCAACTTGACATAAGAGGAGAGAAGGATAACATCAACTACCGAGGTGACGCGAGCGTAGCGAGGGACGGGGTTGGCACGCGGATTGAGAAGGGGCGTTCCCTAGTCTTATACAGTACAATGTATACGGGGAAAATCAAATAAGTTAATTTCAATTTAGAAGGTCTGATAAGTATCTTGTGAGCACGTTTGATTTAGTAACTCTCATTTTGATATATAATATTATGATACTTTATTCAACAGAATTTGACTTTTCTATAAAAAAATTTGTTGAATAATTATTAAACCACTATATAATCATTGCTAAAACAGAAACATTTGTAAGCGACTTTGTAACCACTTAATTTGATAGGTCAGCTCCTTTAATTTGATGTCATTATGAAGCAACTCTATTGCAGCTACGTAAACCACTATGTATAGGTCTACTAATATAATTAATATTTGGTCACAATTTCTCTATATTATCAAAGAGATATGAAAGTACGTGTTTATTTTATAAAATACCGTATTTAAAACGAAGTTCGGAAATACGTGAAAACAATCACGTTTTCGTGCGGAAGCTGGTTGAAACAAGTTTAGGACCTACGTAGAAGAGTTTAACAATGAGTTGGCGTGACATGTTCTAGGTCAGGTAGCGGTCTCTAAGACAGTGCAGGGAGTGGTGTTGTGGTGGGGGATACATGCCTGAGAAGTGACGAGTGAAGTGCAGAGACAATACAGAACAAAATAGGCGTCAAAACTATCGCCCGATTTCAATTATATCACTCTAGTCCAACAATTTCTAAATCCGAACATCACAGCAGTTTATTTCTTCCATTCTCATACAGGCTGAACCTTTTGAACATCTTAGCATAGGATTATTTACACGTTTATATTTAATTATTTGACAATGTTTTATTTAAAACAGTATTTAGGTTGTTTAGTCCATGGATTGGAATAAATATTTTTCAGACTCGTCTCAATAAATTCGTTCATATTAATGCGAATGATAATTTACTTAACAAGAAAGCGGTAACACTTGTCTACTTTTTAAATTTCTTAGGCGTCAACTAATTATATTTTGTACATAATCCCCAGAATATATTCACATTCCATTACGTACCCAGGCATCATGGGTGGTTCGTTTAAAACATTGCATTATTTGAATAATTCTTCAATGGGAGCACTCGTGCTTACTCGTACATATCATAATTAATTGATGCCATAAGTGTCATTTGATAGTCGAATAACTGCTCTAAATGACAGTGATGGCAGAAACTTATGTCAAGCTGTGGAACTGTCATCATCTTTAATTTGTTGGGATATTCTAATTGCGGGAAATGATCAATAATCATTTGGAATGGCAGATTACGAATCTCTGCATATTAGTCTTAATATTTTATTGTGTTTTGAACAAAGATGGGACTTAAATTAATAATATTTGTGAACCTAGAAAAAGAACATAACTCTTTCGATCCTAATACGTCACTAATAGAACTTGGAATAAAGTGGGAAGGTAAAATTATCTTTAATAAATAAAAAAAGTCTTGTTTCAAACTTTTGAATTGAGTTCAGAAATCGGCTTTTGTGATGTATTGTCGTAGATTGATAATTCCAAAATATGCATGAGTATTGGTCATATTTTTGGGCAAAGAGATCAAGGCAATACAGTAGCTCGTTTTACTATCGTTCGATTTAATTTATACTGGATCCCGTCAAAGAATAACTATCAAGTACATGTTTATAGTGCTACTGATTGCACTAATTTCATATTCTATCAGTCGATTTCATTATATAAATGTTCATTATATAGATTTTCCTATCGATATAACAATTATGGATATGTTTTATGAATGAAGACATATGTACCTCTTGTAAAGTTTCTTACATAACCTCACGTTCATACAGGCGTACAGATACGAGGTAGTTACAGCTACAACCCCCCCCCCCAATTCGAGTCTAGTTAAGAGCCCTTGATAAGAAAAATGTGGCATTAAGATTGTAATTGTATTTGTAATTGTAATTGTAGAGGCTGTCAGCCATGTTCGTTTTAATCCCATAAGAACAATGTTATTTTTGAACTGGACATACGATCACGTGTATCCAAACTAAACTGTTATTTTTAAACGGATTTCCCACAAATAAATTGCATTTGATCAAGAATGAAATTGCACGTTGGAATTGCATTGCAAATTCCTTATTAGTTTTATATAAAAACATTTTTTACATATTTAGTTTGAAGTTTTATTTTCACCTATTTTTCAAAACTAGGCGTATGTATTCAAAATACCAAAATCAAACCCAATGCGCAATATGATAACGTTTAAATTACACTCCATACCCAACTTTTGGTCAATAAATATAGAGAAAATATGGATTCGCAAATAACATTGTTCTTATGGGATTAAAACTAACATGGCTGACAGCCTCTGCAGACTCTTTAATGAGTAACCAGCCTTTACTCAACTACACAAATCGTCTCATATGCAGGAGATTATGGAAAGCTTTATATCCGCAACGCCTAATGTAAAAATAATTTGAACAAACAAATTAAATTTTGGTTCTTTCTTCTTGCCAATTAGTACAGTCATGAAGGTCGAGGTTCACACAATATTCTGGACACATCACCATCGTGGGTAGGCCTATACCTGCATATTATCATGTTTATTCAACCACTCCATCTTCAACCTTCTCTGTCGTCTGCCAACTCGTTTGCTGCAAAGTTTTCACTATATTGTCTAATACGAAAAACTGATTCTTTCATCGTTTTATTTTTTCTTTCCGTTCGTCGTCCCTTCTATACACCACTTATTTATAACATTATGTTTCTTTATACGCTATGTACAATCCGTTGTTCTCTTCCTCAATTCTTCACATTGTCAGTGTTTCCTCATTCCGTATTATTTAATCGTAGGCTAATTCCTCTATCTTTCACAAAACGATAATTTCTAGAGCTTTTTATCCTTTTTTCATCTTCCTTTCTCAAAAGTCCACGTTTCTGCTCCTTACAATTTTACGCACCATATACGAACATTTTCCAAAAGCTTTTTTAGTTCTTTTTCAGTGGTCCACAAATTATTTATTTATTTACTGTTGATATAAAGCTTATGAATAATAAATAGCTTGTCGGAGCACAACGTGTGTCCAGCACACAAGCTGCACCAGTTGTCTGAACACGACGTGTGTCCAACACACCAGTTGTCGGAGCACAACGTGTGTCCAGCACACAAGCTGCACCAGTTGTTTGAACACGACGTGTGTCCAACACACCAGTTGTCGGAGCACAACGTGTGTCCAGCACACAAGCTGCACCAGTTGTCTGAATACGACGTGTGTCCAACACACCAGTTGTCGGAGCACAACGTGTGTCCAGCACACAAGCTGCACCAGTTGTCTGAATACGACGTGTGTCCAACACACCAGTTGTCGGAGCACAACGTGTGTCCAGCACACTAGCTGCACCAGTTGTCTGAGCACAACGTGAGTCCAGCTCACTAGCTGCACCAGTTGTTGACGGATTTTGGCGACCTTGGTCCGTGACGTGTACTTCCAGGGACCGCGGATGACGTAACTGGTGTGAAAGTGCTGGATGTGGTTTTTACCATTGCATCGGTCAGCCGGTGACTGGCAGCTCTGTACTCGCCAATCTGGAGATCGTATTTGTTCCAGAATAATGGGATTGATTACACTGTAGCCAAGTAATATACTTTAGAATTTTATCAACACAGAGAAGAAACAGAGGTCACGTCCAATAGTGGGCTGAATTTGTGACGAGTTAGTGAGTTGAGTAGTTATTTATTCAGTTTACCTTATCAGGTCCTCCCTTAGTCCCCCAAATCCTCAAGGATAAACGTAGTAATTATTTCTACAGATGTGTATAAATACATATTAGTTTAAAATTATTTATATCTGCCATTTAGGCGTTCGCTGCGACCGTAAGAAAGCAACCTTACGGCCTTTCGTTCTTTCTTATGGTCCTTCTTGTAGCCTTGTGGGCTGTGATTTCTTTCTTCTAAATGTAGCAAGTGAAAACTTGATCACAAACGTTATAAATAGCTTGTATTACTTAAGTATACTTTATATATACAAACAGATGAACAAGAGTGTTAACCGTACGCATACATATATTTTTCTACTTCAATAAAGTACAAAAACATAAATAATCAATTTGAAAATAATAAAAGTAATCAGTAATAAAATTTATAAACAGTAGGTTGTGTGATCTACAAGAAAATACACACATTTATCAAATTATGTTATTTTTTATTTAATTAATTGTTTAAACTGGTTTTATTTGAGTAGTTTAACCAAAGGTACGGGGTTCCTCAGGAGGGATTCCATCAGGTGTTGTGTCTGTTTGGATTGCAGTAACTTAGTACAACAACGTCTATGACGTTTTTGTATCAATCCTAATGTGAACCGGTTTATCGTGACTTCAACTATACAGATCAATGTACTGGGTGTTAAAAATCCACCGACATGATTTAATTAATTTACACAGGGTAATTTCAAGCTGAAAACGATAAGGTAATCAAAATTAAAAAAGGATGTGTCGTTCTTTAATTATTTAGTTGTTTTATTTAATTGGTCATCGCCTATCTATTTTCCTAATTAAAACTGATTTGTCGTGGTAAAGTCAAAACAAATCTCTAAAAATACAATGAAACCTAAACATGGCTTTGTTTTAGCCGTGGCAAATCAGTTTTAATTAGGAAAATACATAGACGAAGACAAATTAAATAAAATAACTAAATAATTAAACAGCGACACGTCCTTTTAAAATTCTGATTGCACTATTGTTTTTAGCTTGAAATGGCGGTGTTAAATGACATCACATGACCACTTTTCTATTTAAAAATTGAAGTTGACTCCTAGATCTTGGACCACAAGTGATTCCTAATAACACTGAAACACTTTGACATTGAAAAAACTTTAAAATTCAGTGAACATTTTTCAAAAACTGCTTGGACCATAATTAATAACTCATCAACGATTTCAAAATTCTCAAAAAAATCCAAGTCAATAAAAATATACGACATTTACATAAAGAGAGAAGATCCTGTGACTGTTGCTAATTGATTCAATAAGTACTTTAGTTTTGAGGCCGACTCTAACTCTAATCTCACGGGACCTACTAATCATCCACAAGGTTTTCGATCGCCAGTGACGTCTATGGTGTTGACCCCTGTTGATGAGAACGAGCTGGCTCGGGTCATGCAGGGACTTAGCTCAAAGAAATCATGCGATATTAATGGCGTTTCAGTTTGGTTGCTTAAACAATGCTATAAGCAATTGTTAGTGCCACTAACCAAACTTGTTAACATTTCATTTGAAACGGGGACCTTTCCAGACATCCTGAAAACAGCAAAAATCGTTCCAATTTTTAAAAAGGATGATCCTAGCATAATCAGCAATTATCGTCCTATTTCAATTCTGCCCGCCATCAGCAAGGTTTTTGAAAAGATATTTCTGGCACAGTTGGAAAATTTTCTTTCACACTGTGACATTCTGGATCCTGAACAATATGGTTTCAGGAAAAACAAGCCAACTGACGATGCAGTTACAAATCTTATAGAGCTCGTTGTCGATGGATTGGAAAGAAGAGAACATGTGCTTAGCATATTTCTTGATCTCTCCAAAGCCTTTGACTGTGTGCAGCATGAACACAGTTGCACCAGTTGGAGTCTTTTGGCGTTCGAGGTTTGTCACACAAATGGGTCTCGTCATACCTTAAAGGAAGGATTCAGTGTGTACAGGTTGAGAATGCCCTGTCAGGCAAAACACTTATTACCCAATGTGTCTCACAGAGTTCAATCCTTGGTCCAGTTTTGTTTAATCTATATATCAATGGACTAAAATCTTCAATTCAGTTCGGAAAAGTTATTCAGTACGCTGATGACACGACTCTTTGTGAGATAGATGGATCATCACGTGATTTAGAAGTAAAATCATTTATTGATCTGAATCAATGCATTCAACATTTTAATAAAATGGGCCTGAAAACAAACAATTCTAAGTCAAATTTCATAACATTTTGTCTTCCTCAACACTTTGAACAGAATCAAATTACAGTAATGGTGGACTTAGAGGAAACGGAGTCCACGAAGTTCCTTGGAATACACCTTGACAAAGGGTTGACTTGGGACGTTCACATTGACAGTGTGTGTGCTAGAGTTAACTCGGGAATTTTTGCTCTGCGCAACCTGGCACAATTCTGCTCCCTGGAAGTCTTAAAACTTACATATTATGGCTTGATCCATACCCACTTAGCCTATGGTATAAGACTTTAGGGTAGTTGTTCTAAATACAAGCTAGAAAGGGTATTTAGACTTCAAAAAAAGAGCTGTCATAACTACCGGTATTTTAAAATTAAACGTCAGAGAGTCGTGTCGAGAAGCGTTTAGGGAGCTTAGATTATTGACCCTACCCTGCCTCTATATATTGGAGGTCGCCCTGTACTGCAAGTCAAAGTGCACTTTGACGCGCGGCAGGGATGTTCACTCTTATGAAACTAGAGGGAGGAATAATTTTACAGAACGCAGAGGTATAGAAGCGCAGCTTTCAAGCGTCTGCCATCACAAGTGGGTGTAAACATAATCAATTTGCTCCCTGACCAAATTAAAAATCAAAACCTGAATTTGTTCAAAAGACGTTTAAAATACCTTTTGGTGAAAAGTGCTTTTTATTCAGTTGAAGAATTCTTTCAAAGCCGCTGGGACAGTCAGTAAAAACCCTATCATGCAATTATGGTATCAAGTGCGTGAATGTATGATGCATGTGTAAGATGTATGTATGAATGTGTCCGATTGTGTGTGAGTGTTTTAGGCTAGACTAAGTTTTGACTTTTGCAACACAATTGTTAATTGTATTATGCAATAAAGAATTTATTTATTTATTTATTTACTTTGAGTTTAGTTCGGGTTAATATTAAATTAATTTAAAAAACGTTGAATTCAAATATGTGTCAAGAATAAAAAATAACTTTTCTTAGATAGGGTCTATTATCACTAATCAGTAACTCTACATAAGTAACTATGTAAGCCCATGAATTTGTAAATAAAATATGATTAGAAATTATACTATTTATATTTTAAAGACTTTATTTCATTAACAAGAAGAAAGCCTTAACATACATCCTACTCAGGATTAATATACATATTAATCCTACACATAGTATGGTTTGTTGTCAGCTACAATTTATTATCTTATAAAAATATACAGTATATAAAAAGCTGGAATACATGTACCCATGTTATTTATTAATAAAAATATAGAGTGATCTCTTGTTACAAAGCAAAATCCAATCCATTTAAGACGGGTGGGTGGATCACAGTCAGTAGTATGTGGCCTCAGGGTGGTTGGGTGGGTCAGAGTAAGTAGTGTGTGGCCTCAGGATAGGTTATTAAAGGTACCCGGATCGGTTCGCCGCCATATGAATCCGGATAGTCAGGAGTCCAATGTACCTGAAAAGAAATGAATATGCTGCCTCACTGATTCTATTTATGCCAACTAGTCCCTTCGTAAACGAGCGCAGAGAGCACTCTGTAACTATGTGATCCACATAGTGCTATGTAACTCCCTATAATTACGTGATTGGTCTACTGTCAATCCCCATTTATATATCCAGTAATTACATCTGCCAACGCCAGTTCGCAACCGATTCAACAGTGTCCACTCTCTACGAGGGAGGTTCATCCCACCTTCTATCGTTTATAGGAAGCTTATTCGTCCATCAAATGGACGAGCTAGTATTGGGCGAGAAATTTCTGCTCAACTGGAAAGCAGTAACGTAAATGTGGATTTCGAGATTTTAAACGACAGTTCTGACGTGAGAGATCCTGTGTAATGGGGAGTTGCGGGGTAGTGCCTCTTGACGTTTTATCTCTGGAGGAGCTATATTGCACATCACCGGGAGCCACGGAAGTGAAGTTATCATAAGAGTGTCACTATAGCCCTCATGCATGACGCTATTGAATTGAACATCAATCGCTTTAGAAATAACTTTTTAGCCTTACGGAAGCACTGTATTCAGCAGCTGAATAAGCCAGTAACAAAGCAGTGCATCACCAAGTTCCCTTTTATATTCCCTTTTATATGCCTAACCAGAACAACATTTTAGCTGCAAAATAAAAACAGTCCCCTATCATTTACTTGTTTCGAATGGACATACTTAATCGACACAACTGCAGGAAGCGGGGGTAAATGGTAACCAGGGCGGAATGTACCACGGACGTGATAGTCAGTTCACATCTGGGGGATAGCAATCTTGATCTTATATGTCACCGTCTAAGGCAGATGAATATACTTCATATATTGACAGGTTATCGACTGACCAGTTTCAAACATAAAATCACATATAGGAAGTTTGGTAGTGTTTGACACTCTCTGAGCGGGTACTGTGATGTTTATGTATGAAATTGAAACAACCAAAGACACATTTTATCAACAATGTTCAGGAAGTGACGATACTGTATCGCCTTGGCAGAGACGACGTCCTCCCACCCACGTCAAGGGATGTATTTGGTTAATCTTGTCTTTAGGCCAGCTTTCAATATGGCAACAGAAGACGTCAATATCTTTTACAATCACTATGTTCTTAGAACGATAAAGGATGTAACGGGTTAGTTCGGTATCAAATAGATATTGGCTAGGGGAAGTTATAATATCAAACAGAGATTAAATGAATTAAGTAAAGGAAGGAAACAAAACAGATAAACCAGTCGACATATTGATGAAATAAGTTCCCTTTCCTTCGGTCGTGTATCTTGAGCCCACAGCCTTCTTATGCTGAACTGTTGTTTTTATTGGCTCTGGAGCAAGTCGAATCAGCGAAAACAACATTACGTTTGGTTACTTTCCTCAATAGTGTTACAGTCATCGAATCTTACACATTTAAATGGGAATTCCGTCCCATCAACCGCCCAGATGTAGGTTATACCTGATGAACTGGAAGAAGCCCTGGGGCGGGTCGTTGAAAGTCGTGGTGTCAAGGCCTTTTGACTGGTTATAATGAGAGGTTAATTAGGGTAGGACTGAACGATGAAAGCACTTCAACCCCTACACATTAATATAATATGTCTAATAATTGCTTGATCAGAAGGGGAATTGCAACGTAGGCCCGAAACTTAGTTGTCATAGATAGGTAAAGTAAAATCCAAGAACTTTTAAATATTCCTATTTGGCCAGAGGATGTGACTTTTGAAATTTTAATCGCTAAGATCCAAATGGTTTGACAGGGATATGCATTTGGACAGGGGTGTGTCGTATTGTATAACTTTGCGTAACCACAGACAAAAAGGAAACATAAGTCACTTTCTCATGGCCGTGGACAGATGTATACATTTAAAAACCTATACTGTTAGTTAATATGATTATTCTTGAGAAGTGAATAAGGTAACAACGGTGCTGGCCCTGCCACCCGCTCGGTGAACTGGACAAATAACTACTACCCAAAAGGGGTAATGCGACCTCTGTTTCCTTTCTCTCTGTAGTGTAAAGAAGGCAAGATGTTTGGTTTTGGAAAACCCATATATGCTGGTTGGCCTTGGTTCAGTAAAAATTTAAATTTCGTTTGGCTTTAGTGTAGTGGAAAGAGATGCCCAATTATAGTTCCCTCGCCTGCTTAGACGAGCCTATTTTTTTCTTTGCAGGCTTGTTGGATCAACGACTTAGTTAAATTAACGTGACTTCCAACCGACGGGAGTGGCAAAGGGATAACATCTGTTATGGTCACATCAGGTTCAATACAAGGTTATACTACTTTCTTGATGTACAACTCTTGTAGGGGTATTAGTACTAGTTGGAGATATATTTTGGTTTTCATAACAACTATTAATTTAGCACAATTTTCAACAATTGTCGACTATGAAACTAAATGTCAGAAGTACTACTACTAGTAGTCGAGTATGACGGTGGTCACATCAGGTTCAATACAAGGTTATACTACTTTCTTGATGTACAACTCTTGTAGTGGTATTAGTACTAGTTGGAGATGTATTTTGGTTTTCATAACAACTATTAATTTAGCACAATTTTCAACAATTGTCGACTATGAAACTAAATGTCAGAAGTACTACTACTAGTAGTCGAGTATGACGGTGGTCACATCAGGTTCAATACAAGGTTATACTACTTTCTTGATGTATAACTCTTGTAGTGGTATTAGTACTAGTTGGAGATATATTTTGGTTTTCATAACAACTATTAATTTAGCACAATTTTCAACAATTGTCGACTATGAAACTAAATGTCAGAAGTACTACTACTAGTAGTCGAGTATGATGGTGGTCACATCAGGTTCAATACAAGGTTATACTACTTTCTTGATGTATAACTCTTGTAGTGGTATTAGTACTAGTTGGAGATATATTTTGGTTTTCATAACAACTATTAATTTAGCACAATTTTCAACAATTGTCGACTATAAAACTAAATGTCAGAAGTACTACTACTAGTAGTCGAGTATGACGGTGGTCACATCAGGTTCAATACAAGGTTATACTACTTTCTTGATGTATAACTCTTGTAGTGGTATTAGTACTAGTTGGAGATATATTTTGGTTTTCATAACAACTATTAATTTAGCACAATTTTCAACAATTGTCGACTATAAAACTAAATGTTAGAAGTACTACTACTAGTAGTCGAGTATGATGGTGGTCACATCAGGTTCAATACAAGGTTATACTACTTTCTTGATGTATAACTCTTGTAGTGGTATTAGTACTAGTTGGAGATATATTTTGGTTTTCATAACAACTATTAATTTAGCACAATTTTCAACAATTGTCGACTATAAAACTAAATGTCAGAAGTACTACTACTAGTAGTCGAGTATGACGGTGGTCACATCAGGTTCAATACAAGGTTATACTACTTTCTTGATGTATAACTCTTGTAGTGGTATTAGTACTAGTTGGAGATATATTTTGGTTTTCATAACAACTATTAATTTAGCACAATTTTCAACAATTGTCGACTATAAAACTAAATGTCAGAAGTACTACTACTAGTAGTCGAGTATGACGGTGGTCACATCAGGTTCAATACAAGGTTATACTACTTTCTTGATGTATAACTCTTGTAGTGGTATTAGTACTAGTTGGAGATATATTTTGGTTTTCATAACAACTATTAATTTAGCACAATTTTCAACAATTGTCGACTATAAAACTAAATGTCAGAAGTACTACTACTAGTAGTCGAGTATGACGGTGGTCACATCAGGTTCAATACAAGGTTATACTACTTTCTTGATGTACAACTCTTGTAGTTGTATTAGTACTAGTTGGAGATATATTTTGGTTTTCATAACAACTATTAATTTAGCACAATTTTCAACAATTGTCGACTATAAAACTAAATGTCAGAAGTACTACTACTAGTAGTCGAGTATGACGGTGGTCACATCAGGTTCAATACAAGGTTATACTACTTTCTTGATGTACAACTCTTGTAGTGGTATTAGTACTAGTTGGAGATATATTTTGGTTTTCATAACAACTATTAATTTAGCACAATTTTCAACAATTGTCGACTATAAAACTAAATGTCAGAAGTACTACTACTAGTAGTCGAGTATGACGGTGGTCACATCAGGTTCAATACAAGGTTATACTACTTTCTTGATGTACAACTCTTGTAGTGGTATTAGTACTAGTTGGAGATATATTTTGGTTTTCATAACAACTATTAATTTAGCACAATTTTCAACAATTGTCGACTATAAAACTAAATGTCAGAAGTACTACTACCAGTAGTCGAGTATGACGGTGGTCACATCAGGTTCAATACAAGGTTATACTACTTTCTTGATGTATAACTCTTGTAGTGGTATTAGTACTAGTTGGAGATATATTTTGGTTTTCATAACAACTATTAATTTAGCACAATTTTCAACAATTGTCGACTATAAAACTAAATGTCAGAAGTACTACTACCAGTAGTCGAGTATGACGGTGGTCACATCAGGTTCAATACAAGGTTATACTACTTTCTTGATGTATAACTCTTGTAGTGGTATTAGTACTAGTTGGAGATATATTTTGGTTTTCATAACAACTATTAATTTAGCACAATTTTCAACAATTGTCGACTATAAAACTAAATGTCAGAAGTACTACTACCAGTAGTCGAGTATGACGGTGGTCACATCAGGTTCAATACAAGGTTATACTACTTTCTTGATGTATAACTCTTGTAGTGGTATTAGTACTAGTTGGAGATATATTTTGGTTTTCATAACAACTATTAATTTAGCACAATTTTCAACAATTGTCGACTATAAAACTAAATGTCAGAAGTACTACTACTAGTAGTCGAGTATAACGGTGGGAGAAACGTCGGAAGTGTTAAGCTCTTAATACCCCTGATGCCAATAATCAATGCATATTATATTGGGTTAAAATAAATAATGGCTATTTAGTGGTTGAGTACATTTTTTTTCAATTAACCTACTCTGTGTTCGGTATCTATTATTTTTTATGGACATTTGCCTACATATTTGCCTCCTTCTGTCCTTATACACCTTAATTATTTTCAAAGTCATGTTTTTTCTTTACTCAAAATTTTGATTCCTATTTCAAATTAAGATTTATTTTCAACCATATTCCTCGTTCTAATACTGTGGTCAGCTTGAGCTCAATAGGCTACTGACAACTGGCGTTAGTCGAACGAAAACTATTTGTGTGGCAATACGCAGACTTTGCTGAGTATTAAAGGTATGAGAGCTGGAAAGTGACCTTGAGATAGACGATACCGAATGAAGAATATAAATTGATACCAACTAACATTAACTAGTCAGTAGCAAAGAGAAGTAAAAAATGCTTGATTGGAGTTTTAAAGAATTGGCAACATCTTCAGTAGTCATAGACGAGTAAGCGCTTTCAGAATATGGGTTTACCGAGGCATTTATGAAATTTAAATAAAGCATTTTAAATAGCAGATTCACATCTAGAAAAAGTTATAATTTGTACCCAATACTCCAAAAATGACAGGGAAACAAAAGTTCAGCGTGTAAGAAGGCAAGTTCCTTAAAGCACATATTCAAAATTGAAAGAATTAAAATGGTCTTTTTTTTAACGTAAAAGGGATCGTTATGATTTGAAACTTAAAATGTGTGCAGATTTAGGTTTTTTATAAATATGTTTAACCACAGAATATATAATAATATATAGCCATATAAGTTTAAGCGGCCGGTGTCATTACCAAAAACTAAAGCTTCCGGTAACGACCGCGTCAAGGTATTGGTGATATACATACTGTATTGTAAATAACACCTTGACGCGGTCGTTACCGGAAGCTTTAGTTTTTAATAATATATTGTTTGTGGTTTAGCGTCATAATTGATATGTTCAATTAGTTAAATTGTTATGTTTTAATAACTATGAACGTTTCCTTCATGCTCTATTACCAAATTGAATTATTACAATATTTACATTTTTAGTCAGTTTAAACTGCATTTATTCTTTTAACTAAAGTTGAAGCAGTAAAGTGAATTAAAAAGTTATATTTTATTTATTATTTTGTTTTATTAATACTACCTACTCTACATTTTAACTACGCGATCACAATTTAAAAAATATAAATGCCTCATTAAAATATATCATTATTAAAAGAATTAAATGTTATGTGGTCCGTGCTACGGAGTCAACTCAAGAGTAATATAAGCCTCACCTCACCATTTGAGGGATGTACATATCGCAAATACCAAGTAGCTCAGTTTAAAAACAGTTTAACCCGAGTATCTTACTAATAAGGTCGATTACTTCACTTAGTCCAATAATGACTTGAGCACTCCTACAGCAAATGCTGGAACTACGAGGGCCATGGGAATGCTATGACCAATGGCGTGACGATATAAGTTAGCAGCAACCGTAACAACGCCTTTAAATGGTGGCCACGTTTTAATTCTTTATTCTCGTATCCCATAACCTGCTCTTTTTAAATATGTGAGGACTTTGCGAAAATTTTTATTACGATACACTTCTTATTGTTAATTGCGTCTTATACATTTTGGTTCCTTTTATATATATATTATTAAAAGCTACCAGACTAAGTGAGTCTTTGGCAACGCCGCACGTCAGAGCTTCGTTCAAACGCCATAAACACACTCACACCAAGTAGGCAGACCCAGTAAATCGAGTACAGTAGTGTTTCTAGAAAATGTCACGTCTTCCTACTTCCAGACTCCAATGACATTGGTATTCACAGAGGCCGTGAAGAGTAACATGACAACAATGTTAAGCTAGTACACGTACTCACAACTGATGGTAACAATCTCATCGCGACTCCTTAGATTAACTCGTGTCCATAACATAACAAATATACTGATACCCATGTAGTGACTCCAAATAGTGGGCAAAACGTCTACGTATATATGCACCTAACATGACCCAAGTAACGTTTGTAGTTATGATTCACTGTCATATTAAAAAAAAGGATTAAATTAAATTTTACTGAAGGTGCCGGAATACAACGGAAATCTTTGCTGCTCAGTTTTTAAATTCCTCAACTATGATAAGCGATCAAGATATTTTAAAATGGCAATTCTTTTAAAAAGTGCGAAATAGAATTAATTCGTTTTTATTTTGAATGCTATATATTGATACTGTATTTAGATATTATCTGGAACTAGGGATGGCCAAAATTAACCGCATCAGTTTCTTTGCATCAGTTGATTCAATTTAACTGATGTAATAATGAACTGACGCGCGAGACCCATTGATGCAACTATACTCTATATATCCCGCTCGCTTTTTCTGCTTTTATTTGTATCAGACAACACAACAGACGGTTGATTTCAATTCGGTTAGTTTCAACAGTAACTGACTGAATGCCTGATTTCCTGTTACTTCGGATCAGTTAATTTAAACTGATACGCGCTGACAAATTGAACTGTTACATCAGTTAAACAAAATCAACAGGTTGGCACGTCCTTAACTGGAACAGCGATATAATTCTGAACATTTTCTTTGCTCTATAAAAAATGATTATGTCAGAATTGAGTGGGTAAATAGACATGAGGCATTACCTGACACAATCAACAGTTGGTTATTATTGATTCCATCAATCGTTTCGTTGAATGTGCCCGGCCATCACAGCCCGCATGACGGGGATCCACGAAGTGAGTCACTCCAGAGTTCTAGGCAGCTTGAGAGCGGGTTCCAGCAGTCGTTGTTGGTCATGGCCGACCACTACTGTCACCCCCCTCCCCCCACTAGCGATGGCATTAGTGTTTCCTTGAACGATTGATTACAGTAGTGTTAGTGCTCTCAATGAATTAAAAATCCAGTAAAGTAAATATATTACGCTTTTATTACTTGGCAGAGCCAGCACCTTGTCAGTCCCTCCCTTTATTACTTGCCAGAGCCAGCACCTTGTCAGTCCCTCCCTTTATTACTTGCCAGAGCCAGCTCCTTGTCAGTCCCTCCCTTTATTACTTGGCAGAGCCAGCACTTTGTCAGTCCCTCCCTTTATTACTTGGCAGAGCCAGCACTTTGTCAGTCCCTCCCTTTATTACTTGGCAGAGCCAGCACCTTGTCAGTCCCTCCCTTTATTACTTGGCAGAGCCAGCACTTTGTCAGTCCCTCCCTTTATTACTTGGCAGAGCCAGCACTTTGTCAGTCCCTCCCTTTATTACTTGGCAGAGCCAGCACTTTGTCAGTCCCTCCCTTTATTACTTGGCAGAGCCAGCACTTTGTCAGTCCCTCCCTTTATTACTTGGCAGGGCCAGCACTTTGTCAGTCCCTCCCTTTATTACTTGGCAGGGCCAGCACTTTGTCAGTCCCTCCCTTTATTACTTGGCAGAGCCAGCACTTTGTCAGTCCCTCCCTTTATACCCCCAAATCCTCAAGGATAAAAGTTGTAATATTACTTCAGATGCGTAATGCTGTACATTAGTTGTAATCCACACATCGATGTATACTGTTAGAGTAGTATACATTGATGAATCTACCTATAACTGCAACTGAGGCGTTCACTGCGAGCATAAAAAGCAAAAAAGCTACCTCTGTTTCTTTGTTCTCTGTTTCTCTACCTAATCTGTCATATTGGCTGTATATTATTCATAGCACTGGAATTCACAAAACGTAATGTAGGGTATGTTTTATCATCAAACATATCTAATTTGACAATTAAGTTGGATTCATGGCGTATTGTAGATTTTTAACTACTCGCATGTTTTAAAACTTCATTTTGTTATCCTTAAATAGTCCCTAAAGTGATAATAAGATTCAGTATAGGAAATTTACAACTTTAAATTCATTTGAAAATACATTAATCAACTGTTGTTTAAAAGTTATTTATTAGAATTGGACTGTTCATGATATGTAGATAATATTTGGAGACTTCCAATGCTTTGAGTATTTAATAAACAAACACAACGTTTCGACAGGTGTAACAAACGCCGTCCGTCTTCAGGTGTACTTACTAACAGCCTACATCTAAAACTTTTTTATCCTTAACCCATACTAAATCAGAAAAGACTTAATTGTACATGCTAGATGCTAAAGAAGTTTGTTGAAAGTTAAAAGTTCTTAAGAAACTATCACACATAACATAGTTATACAAAATATAATACACAATATGAAATACAAAAGAAATGCAAACTATGAAATCAGTCAACAAAACACAGAGCAAGTTATTAAATATTTTGTTGAATATTATGTGTGTTTAGTAACCTGATCTATTCTCTGTTAATTTTTTTTTTTTCATATTTTGCATTTATTTTTGAATGTCATTGAGTGTTTGGTCTATTTAATAACTGGCTCTGTGTTTTGTTGACTGATTTCATAGTTTGCATTTCATTTGTATTTCATATTGTGTATTTGTGTATTATATTTTGTATAATTATGTTATGTGTGATATTTTCTTAAGAACTTTTGACTTTTAACAGTAATATTTAATATCTAGCATGTTGTATTAAGTCTTTTCTGATTTAGTATGGGTTAAGGATAAAAAAAATGTTTTAGATGTGGGCTAAGTTTGTAAGTACACCTGAAGACGGAAGAGTTTGTTATACCTGTCGAAACGTTGTGTTTGTTTCTTAAACACTCAAAGCATCGGAAATCTCCAAATATTATCTACATATCATGTACAGTAATCAATTGGAGTGCAAGTATATCTAAATAAATTAATATCGACTGATGGCTCCAACTAAAATAGTTAGTCTGTGGAATTAGTCAGAATTATTTAGACGAGAAATAATAAGGGTTAGATGAAAGAATCATCCTCCATCGCCATTTTAGAACAGGACACATCAAGGTTCTGTGGTCTGACGGAGTGACGGGTTTATCTCCAACCACACATAAATTGATACGCTAAATCTATGTCGGTTTCGATTACATCAATGTTTTCCTGACATCAACGCATCAATAAATGGCCAGATCGTTCATCCTTTCTTGTACTAGTATACAGTTACTAGCAGAATGAATGAAACAGCTTAAGTTGTGGTCGCGAACTATTGTCTTTGCCGAGTTTTATTTTGCCCCATCCACGGCCCTTCTATTCATCCGATCAGGCAACCTTCTATTTGTGAGCAGTATCATATAGTAAAAAATGATTCATATACACTTACTTATATAGTAATATAATTATGAAGAACCAATGTTATAACCTAGCCTAATTCATAATGATGCCGTTTGTTTTTATTTAAGAGCGTTATTGTACTTACTGTGAATCTGTTTCTTTAATTAATTAACGTCAAATGTACTTATCATTAAGTTATAATCAATAGATTGTAGGGCCCTAGATCTAAATAAATGTTATCAAATTTAAAAAAATTAAAATAAACTTTGGCACATTTTCACGTTATTCCGTGCCGCGGTTTAGGAGCGATGCTTGGTCAATGCACTGAGACCCACATTCTATATTATAGAAAATCTAGACAAATGAAGTTATTGATGAATATTATCATCACGAACCATTCAATCATTTGTTTGATACATGATATCATAAACTAGTTAACTTTTCTCTCATATCAAAATGCATTATTATCTTGTCTATGGAATCATTCTTCAGCTTTGTCGTAAAGAAGTGTTGTACGGCGGCATGCCGTCATCGGGTCACACTCAGTTGCGGTCTCGGTCACTAGCAATGAGCTCACCTCACAGAACACGCCTGACTCATGTCTGTTGCCTCCTATCTACACAAGTATGGCTTGTAAACACGACAATAACAAACCTAGAGCTACATTACATGAACAGGAAACTGTGTATTTAAGATTAGGAACCTAGAGGTTTTGATAATGTTAGATTCATTGCGATCTGGTTTTTATCCATTATTAATTTAATTATTTTTACGTCTATTACAAACTAAGGCCGAGTTTTCTTTATAAAGTGTCATTAATTAGTAGCCCGATGTCAAATGAACAGCTGGTGGTCATCAGCTGATCCCTTTCAAAATTTGTTGTGACTGATTGGGATTGAACTGAAACCATTTACCTTATGAAGCTGGGGGCTCGGTTGTTAATAAATTACAAAATCATTTATAACTGACATTACAAACCTGTAAAGTCAAATTTAGACAAAATGGCGATATTATCATAATATTGTTGACAACAAATCTAATACATCGCAATTTCTTTGCGTTTAACGAACGTTTCTACTTATGGTTTAGGCGTCATAATGTTTAGTTGCTAAGGTGTCACTATGGAGAGTTTGGCTAATCACACCTCCACTGCTTCCTAAGCATCTCTAGGGTCCATTTCTGGTAACAACATTCGCTCTGTCTCTTCTCTGTTCTTGATAACAACATATCGTACCCCTTCCCCACCCCCATCCGGCTGGCAAGGAAGTGTTTGAGATAAAGTTATCTATAAGCGACGTCAGGATGGTAACTCGCAGTCATTGTTAGAATAACTACAACTAACTGACTTTTCTGCCAGATTGTCTTCTAGCAATCTGATAAACATTTTGTGTTTTTTTGCTGAAAGCCATGGCAAGATTCCTTCATTCCGACAGATGGATGAAGTAGATGTACAAAAGGAGATAGGGACAACATAAAATTCAAAAGTAAAACACTAATATTCTGCTTTATTATGCATTGAAGATCCATAATGAATAATAAACGTAACTTTATTTCTGGCCAGTTAGTAGATGTGAGCAACATATGTAATGCCCAGTCCAGACATATCTATCTACCTTGTGGAAGGTTAATAATATCAGTATAAATAGAGCAAAATAAGTATAAAATATTATTATGAAATTTTTTATGGTAAAAGCACGATTACTGGGTGTTTTTTGTAGGGAGTTCTACACTACAGTTAATAACAGGTGATATCAATCAAGTATCCATAAAAAGACTTGATTGATTTTAGTCAGCGAAAATATTGATTATAGCTAGTTTTTAATCAAAATATGTTTAAAGTTTACTAACACATATTATTATTTACTTGGAAAAAACATTAATGTTGTTAAATTTTAAACAAATATGAAACTATTTAAAAATAATTGCATTTAGTTTGAAAGATATTTAAAGTGAAAAAAAAAAAAATAGATTGTAGATCATGCAAGTAATTAAAGCAAAGGCCATGTTTGGATAGGGAGCTATCTATGACACAATGTTGTTTGATAGTCAACATACTTGTTTAATTACACAAATAACACTAAAGAGGTCAGTCATGACAGATGTCATCTTGCCCAGCGCCATTTACTAACTGGTTCATTAAGACAATTAAACAGACCAACTTCACAGAATGATGGTGATAGAATGAACTTTGATAACACCTATCAGATGCATGCAAAGATATAAACGAATTCGTTTATACTATGTTCTGAATTAAGAGTCTGCAGAGGCTGTCGGCCATGTTGATTTAATCCCATAAGAACAATGTTATTTGCGAATCCATATTTTTTCGTTATTTACTGACCAGATGTTGTGTACGAGGTGTTATTTTAAACCTTATCATATTGCGCATTGGGTTTGATTTTAATATTTTGAATACATACGGCTAGTTTTGAAAAATAGGTGAAAATAAAAACTTTATACTAAACATTTTTTATATTTTTTCTATAATTCTAATTAGAAATTCACAAAGCAATTCCAAAGCACAATTTCATCATTGATAAGATGCAATTTGTTTGGAAAAAATTAGTTTACAAATAATGTGGATACGTGAGATCGTATGTCTGGTTCAAAAATAACATTGTTCTTGTGGGATTAAAACCAACATGGCCGACAACCTCTGGAGACTCTTAAGGCTTTGAGAGCACATAACTTATTATTCATTATTTTGTTAAGAACCGATTTACTCATGAAACATTTTCTATCTTTAGAGTCAAATTGTAGAAAACTGACACATCCTACTTGTGTCTCAACATAACTCAATAAGTTTTAGTAATTTTTATTCTAGTTGGAACAAAAAAAGTTCTGGAATTTTAACTATTTTTCAATTTGCATTAACTTTACTCTTTTATTACTAAAGTAACTTGTTAGTGTATGGCATTTATATTTGAATATGTGGTTGACAGGAATAATTTATATGAATTTTAGAAATTTCTGAATTTTAACTTTCAAGAAAAAAGTCCTTATCAATTTCCTGAAACTTTTTTTTCTTCTAGAGGTTGTAAATTAATTACGTGGTCAAAGTTGTGATCCTTAAGAAATGTTTACTTACAATACATTGCTTTTACGTGCGCAAATAAATGCAGTAATTTTAAACTAATTTAAATTGATAAGTGATTTTTAAAATAGAATCTAGGAGGTATATTTAAAAGCTCTTATAAGAGTATTCTTAAACTGTGTACAATTTATTAACCACACATAGAGCAATCCTAATAATCTATAATTGTGATATGACAATAGGCAGGCATTTAAATGCTAGAATGATATGTACACCGTTTAATTTTGAAACAGTGGTTTTGGATAATAGATTAATGAAATGAAAAATAGTTTTATTGCTTTCTGACAACATGTACATATTGTAATGCGTTTTACCAGGTTAGCCAATATATACAAAACTAAATACTCAGGTTATCTAGGTGTAGGTTTATTGTATATGAAGGTATAAGTATTGGTGCAAATATACACAAGTATGAAACGTTAAAAACAAGTCAAAGAAATGTTTTTTAATTACTTCCTGTTGTCACAGAAACTTGAAACTTATATAATTTTAAAGGGTAGATTTTGTATGTTACAGTAGAACCTCTTTAATCCGAACTAATTGGGACCGGGGGTAGTTCGGATTAAGGAATGTTCAGATTACAGAACATATTGTTGCTTTTACATAACAATAGCTAAAACGTGGCTAAAATGGATCGTAATTGTTGCGGGAAAAGTGAAAAATGCTTTATAAAGTAAAATACAGTGTTTATTTAATACAGTAGTAAACATAGTGAATAAACAGTAATGTTTCGCGCGCATTCCGTTGTAGTTCATTCAACGGCCAACGTTAAACGGCTCCTGCGGCGGCGTTCAGATTAGTGGACGTTCGGATTACGGGGGTTCGGATTAAAGAGGTTCTACTGTATTACATTATAAAAATGTTAAAAACTGATTTTTTTTACTTTTAGGAGCAGTGACCCACCCCCTCCCCAAGTTCAGCTATGTTAATAAATAAATAAAAATAAATAAATACAATTGCAAAATGTTTAACATATTCCAATCTTGGCAAACAAATTAGTTTAATTAAATAGTTCAGCTTTTGTTTTCCTGGAAATCCAACTTCAAAAGCAGACCGCTGAGGTGCAAATAGGATGTTATCTTGGGGGCCTGGGTTTGGGTATGAGGCGCAACTAGGATGTTCCCAGAACAACACTTATTCGGAATTTTCTGGATTGAACTGTGAGGTAGATTGTTGAATGAATAATGAAGTACATTTTTGTACTTTTTAAGAACATTACAGGATTACTTTAGTAGTATTATTTGACTTTATTTCTTCATAGTGTTCATTCATTCTGTGGGTTCTCTAGTGTACTGTACTCCTTCTCTCCCTTACTCTGTCTGAGCAAATTTCCTGCATAGATAAATAGTCCATGGGAAATGGGTCCCATTAGGGTATAGCAGTATAAAAAAAGGCTTGATTCTGAAAATACCCTTATTGCTTTGTTGTAGTTTCTTTATCTTTTTTGATAGTGAGTTTTGTTTAGTTGTCTCTTAGTACTTTAATTTTTTAAAGTATATTATTTTAACATATGTTGGAATCTCTATTCTCTATGATTACTAGTTATGAGGCCTTGTCAAGGTTAGATAACAGTAAGGCTGGCTACACTTACTTACTATTGTTTTTGTAATGGTTGCCTGAGAATGTAGCATCAGTTAAATGAAACAGAATAAAAATGAATTGAACACATAACATTATACTACATATACATGGCTAATAGACAATGTCAATGCTGCCAGGACACTATAGGCTAACTACATTATAAACATGCTATAATCTAACCTAACCTATAAAACAACAATTTCTCATGGACACATGTGTCTCTAACACTTTCCTATTAATCCTATTATATTGTATTGAGGCATGAGCACAGACAAGTAAGAAAGTTTAAAAGGTTACTTATGTGTGGTTTAAAGTTGCTATGAATTGGGCTCTTGTTGTATTTTCAAAAATGAAAAAATGTATTACTCATTTTGCACTATAATGATTACATTATATAACTTAACATGTACGTCTCACAACACTATAATGACTAGATGTTGAGTCAAATATTTATATGGTGATCGATTTCGTCCATCTATGTGGACATCTTCGGACCGACTGTATCAATTGTATTGCTGTATTGCTGTATTGCTGTATTGACTGTATTGCTATGAATTGGGCTCTTGTTGTATTTTCAAGAATGAAAAACTTTATTAATCATTTTGCACTGTAATGATTACATTATATAACTTAACATGTACGTCTCACAACACTATAATGACTAGATGTTGAGTCAAATATTTATATGGTGATCGATTTCGTCCATCTATGTGGACATCTTCGGACCGACTGTAATCAAGAAACTTATAATGATTACATTGTCTTTCTCAAGCGATTTACAAGTATCAGTTGTTTAGGCTATAGAATATTTATAAAACTTGGACTAAATAAAAACAATTACTAGTTAAAATACAGTAAACTAGTTTGATTAATCTTTTAGTCATCAATGTATATATAAAAACAAACATGTTTGTTTGTTACCTGTAGTGATTACGTACAAACAGAACACAGAAACATCAAGAGCAAAATTATTAAAATGCAGTGAAATTAATTTTATTTACCTGTATATGAAATAGCATATACAACACCTACATTGAAAATATAGAAAGATTAACTATCAAATAAATTTCGGAGGAAAAAATGACATAATATTGGAGTGTTGACTTACTTCAAATTATATTCAACTAACATCTTTCCATTAAAGTCTGTTCAATACAGCGACCAATTAATACTATAAAAATCATCAATTTTATATAAACACTCAGTAATTATTCTTTATCTTAATTTAAAACTGAGTTGCTACTAATTCTTTTTGAATTTCAGGGATTGTATTATGTAGCGTAATAGACACCTAAAGCCATTGTTTTGTGATTTGCTGTATTCATATCTTGAATTGGTATAATACAGGACACCTATCTTGTTATTTATTTTTGTTTCTTGAATTATTTGAGTTATAGTCACTGATTATATTATAGTTGTCTAGATTATTGTGAAAAATGCCAAAAATAAAAAAAATTATGAAGATGACAAAGTCAAAATATTTGGCTAAACATAAAACAAATAGAAATTTGCAGTCTATATGTACAAAAGCTGGGGTACATTATAAATGTTTCTAATGGCTCTTTTCGGTGAGGTAAAAAGTCTCATCCTGTGAGCTATGCCCTCAAAACTTTCATGTAGGGAATCTATCTAGAAAACGATCAGTCCATGCATTTCACTAGGCATTTTTGTTGATATTTATTTAATATAACTAAATATATACCAAAATAAATAATCTAAATCAATTGAACTAAAACTGTATTTATGATAACTGCTAACCTTACAATAGCAGTTAAATTACTTGGCTAATTAAAAAACCAAAATAGGTTAACAACATATTACAACAGTAACAACAATTAAATAATATCACAATCATTAACAAGAATAAGAAACAACTAAATATACATAGTTGTTTTGTGGGGAGGGCCCTCCCCTCTAGACGAAAAAAATTATAAACTGCATCAAAAGATAGAATACAATTTTCGACAGAGTTATACTTAATCTCAATTATTTATCTGGACCCATTTAAAAGAAATGAGGGTGGTTCTCAAGGTTCCTATACAAGAGGTTATCTCATACAAGTACGCATCCATATCGCAGAGTTGCAATTAAGTCATAGGGAGACCTCAGCTGTGTTAACAAAACAAACCGGAATAACGTAAAACACCTGATATCTGTTGTTGATTAATTTTGATAATGGTGTTTTATACTGTGGTATGGCTTTATTTTTAATAATTGTGACTTCATATGACTATTTTTGTGAAATGCCTGGAGTGAGGTGTACCGTTGCAGTCTGTAATAATAGCCATATAATATTAAAATCCGAAATTTAAATAATTTTAAAATACTCATGAAAACAATAAAGTAATGTTTTTTAGTATGTAGTCTTAATTGTTCAGCACACTGTGTTGGAGGCACAGAGTAAGTAATACACTGTGGTCGGAGGTTTCCCTCTGACGTCACCACTCAGCTTATATAGACCATATGAGAATGAGACAACCTGTTGTATGGAACCTTGGGTGGTTCCATACTTTTTCAAGACCCTTTGCTAAGAAAGATTAACCAATCACCATTTCTTTTGACTTGAAACTTGTGGCGTCTTATTCAGATTAAAATAGGCTTTAAAATGATGGGAAACTCATCATAGACTTTCATTTAAACTTTATGAAATCCTCCACAGGCCCTCCCCTCAAGGTTGAAAAAAATTTAAACTGCATTAAAAAAAAAAAAAAAACTTTCTACATAGTTATACTAAATCTCAAATATTTATCTGGACTCATTTAAGAGAAAGGAAGGTGGTTCCATACTTTTCCAACACCCTGTATATACTGTGTTCACAAAATGAACAAGCAATGTAAAGACGTTTCAAGAAATAAAAAATGCTATATGTATATAGTTTTGTATAAATAGTGATTTCAGCATTTATGAAAAATAAAATTGTGTATTCTAAAAATCCTCACAAAGTCTGAAATGAGTCATCGTAATAAATAAATCTACAGATTTCAAATTCTTTTTATAACTAGTTATTCACCTAAATAAATTGTTATTAATTCAAGA
>JAQJVL010005865.1:0-32473 GCA_035578905.1 Stictocephala bisonia | reverse complement strand
AGGATTTACAGGATCACTGACAGATGCAAGGTAATTAACCTAATACATAAATGTGAAAAAAACATATTTATAACATACTCTTAACAAATTATTATAATTTACACTTTTAGTTATAGATGATAAAAAGGCAAAAATAAATAGGCAATATCTTCTGCTTCTTACTCACACCTTTTTTAGCCTAAGTTCATAAACTAAAGTAATTTTAAGTTTACAAATACTTGTAATGTGAATTAAGAAAATTATAAATTTCATACATTTTGTATACAATTTGAGAGTTTGCGGCGCGAAGGCTTGCAACGTGGGTGTCTAACTTGATTTTATAAGCATACAGATAGATTTCTCATCCAATGTTAAATTTTGTGTTTAAATTATCAGCTGTTTTGTGGTCCATTGTGGTAGCGATAGTGTAGTCCCATGTTCAATGTAATGCAAAGTAAACTAGCTGCACTCTAAATCACCAAATTTCTAGCACAAATATGTTCCCATTTGATAAGATTATCTTATTATAGGTGTATATAATCAATGGTTGTACTTAGCCAACAGACTGTGTCACAACTTCATTTTACTTTACCAAGCCACAATTATTCAACCAGATAAAAAACTTATAATATTCGCTAAGAACAACATAACTTATAATTTCTGTAATAAGTGTGTTCATTGAACCATCTCGACTTAAACATAGCAATTCAATGTAACATTATCACCATTACCATTAGTGACAACCACAGGGAACATCCAACTTGGTGAGGAGGTTCAACATCCGAGAACGTATTTCGGGACACTCTCTTCATTGCTTTCAGATTGACAAAATGCTTGTGACACCATTCTCTGGAGGGAATCTCCCAGGTTGTGACAAAACAATACAGTATGCTGTGTATACATTAAGCAATGTCAGCAGGTCACCCTCTGCCACCTCAAACTTGCGTCGCTCTATACGAGCACCTGACAGCAGCACTGCCTCTGCTCGGCGCAAAAAACCACACTCTGCACTTGCCAGTAGCGATAAGATACTAGCCATTTCCTTGAGGCAATCCAAATTCACCTGAGGCAATAACACATTATTTTATAGTTTGGCACAAAATATATAAAGAGTAGACTTACATAGTGATGGGAAATACTACTTACATTAATATTACACACTAACCAATTATACATAAACTTTAATATGGTACAAATTATAGTGGGTCAACACACCACGGATGTTAATGGGTGGGCAGGTGGTTCAACATGACTGCATAAGTAAGTGTACAAATTATATTGTCCACCCATACACGTAATTACGGTACTGACCCACCAACCAACCATAACGTACAGTGGTACTGACCCACCCATCTTACATACAGTACTATGACACACCCACCCACACACATACATGTACCTGTTTCACTTATAATAAGTTTTTAGACAAATATTAAAAATAATAACCATCGGATTAATTTTTTGGTACTAGGCCTAGGATTTCAGTGAAAGATGAAAGGAAAGAAAAGCAGCATGCCTGATAAACTGTAAATGGAAATACATAATACACAAAACCTGATACAGTTAGTGAAATAGTTTGGGCCTAATGGGAGGAACATTTCCATTCCTTTCATTTTTTACTGAAATAATCACCTACATCAGTAATCATACAAGAGGCTAATATTTTTCCTTAGATTTTTATTTAACTTCATGTTAGTATGTATAAAGGGTGTTTTATAAATTCCTGACCTAAAATATCTACATTTTAAATTAACTAACAGTTTTATGCCATATCAGGGGAACAATGAGTCCCACAAGGAGTCGGAAGAAAATATTAAATGAGAGCATAGGTTGAGTAGTACATCAAACTGAAGGTCTATATTAGAACACAGTGCCACAAATCTGACCTTAAAGGTAAAAATTATGCAGGTTTACAGTTTAAAAAGTTACAATGTATACAGTACTAGTGTATACGGCTTAATATTATTTTCTAGGATCAAGTTGGTAGAGGTTATTTTCATAAGAGCATACCAGACCTGAAATATGATTTTAGGATAGTTAGTTTATTTATTTATTCTTAAGAGGCCTATAGTCAAGATTATGAGCAAATATGGATTCGAATGAGTGTGATGAGTGTAGATGAAGGTTATTCAAGTAAAGGTTCAGATAGTAAATCGTTACTATCTGAGTTCGACTTAGCTAAGAAAGGACTATTTATCTAATAGCCCAATTGCCAGGGCAACTATGGCACCCTACAGCTTTACGTGGAATCCGAAACCACGTAGTGTTGGTCTGATATTCATCTAACTGACAGTCTGACACTCAGTTCTCCTTCCCTATACAACATCTGAACCTTGACTATTGTATAACATGGACACCCCAGACTTTTCTAGTAGTGTCCACGTCGATGGCAACCATTGAGCGGTACCGTATCAGTATTAAGAGGACTGAAGATGGAACTTATCGCTTACAATCTCCCAAACCACTTTGTCACCTAAAGTAGCTGGGTTACAGCACTGCGCCCACCAGTGCCCGTCAGTAGTGACCTCTTAACATCCCCAATGGTGAGTGGTTCACGAGGAGCTACGACAAAAATATTTAACGCATAATTAGGTCAAGATGTGCATTATTTTAAAGGGTTTGTCTAACAGAGATGACACCACACAAAGGGCATTAAAAATAGTTTCCGAGTCCAAGTACAAAATGGAAGAAGTTCAAATATTTAAATTGGTTGTAGAGAAACATTTTATTAGTGATCACAATTTAAGCGTATTAATCAATTAAAGAAAATTGTTTGCTATAGTAAACTGAATAGTGCATTATGCATGATAATAATTTTAGTTTGGTTAGTTTTTGTTTTACTGAAAAATAATTTTTTTGTTCATTTTATTAATTCACTTAAGGTGGCCATTTCACAAATGCTAAGTCACTGTTGAAAAGTCAACTGCCCTTATAGTATCAATTTTACACCAGCAGCGCCAAAACAAGCTTAGGTATTTCGACTGTTACGGTTCGTTTTATTATTATCATGAGTTATAGTGAACAATTTATGATTATTAGAGGCTCCATAAGTTGATATTACAAATTTTTTAAACCCATTTATGCCCAGTTTTAATATTTTACTTCTAATGTTCTTATTTCTTTTCATAAACTTATCCTTATTTATATATTTTTTGCAGGTCTATGTTTTAATTATTTGTCTTATGAACTTGTCCTTTGAGATAGTCATGCCCTCCTTTTTTTAACATTAAATATGTATGCAATCAATACAAATTGAAGTGTGTCCATCTTCCCTCTTATCTCAAGTAAAAAGTAGCAAAACAGGTGTTGTACTGTTATAGAAACAATGATGCTGTCAACTTTCACAAGCCATCCCGTACACAGTTTACTTAAGGCTTTTACCACAGACTAGTGCCCTCTATAAAGTTGCATGGTAAAAAATACCAGCCCACAGCTGGAATCAAACTCACAATCATGGCTACTAGTTAAAGGCAGTGGTTAGTTAAATGGCAATATAACATTTGGGGCCAGTGCGACGTCCTACTCAACGCTTTCTGTACTGCCACTACTGTGCCTGTCGTTCGCCAAAAGCCACACAGTTCAGTTATTTCAAACTGTTTATATTGTTT
The DNA here is from genome assembly GCA_035578905.1 of Stictocephala bisonia. Taxonomy (NCBI): domain Eukaryota; kingdom Metazoa; phylum Arthropoda; class Insecta; order Hemiptera; family Membracidae; genus Stictocephala; species Stictocephala bisonia. The sequence continues at coordinate 28,886 of JAQJVL010005865.1, read as the reverse complement.
GATGAAATTTATTTACAAAATGTATTGTCTATAACAGTATAGTCTTATATTTATTCTCGTCCATTTTGAAGTTTGTTATTTCAATTCAGATGCAAGCTAAAATGTGGACATGATTTTCATATAGTTTTCTTTCCTTAAAAAATACATTTGATGCCTAGTTTAAAGAATACGAATGGCTAGGCCTTAATTTTTTAAAATTTAAACCAAATTAAAAAAAATCTCTACTTGCATACTTAACATCATATCCATGTTACACAAAAGAAGAATTCTTTAATATAAACATAAACATAAACTTTTCACGAGGAGCTCGACAAAAATATTTAACGCATAATTAGGTCAAGATGTGCATTATTTTAAAGGGTTTGTCTAACAGAGATGACACCACAAAGGGCATTAAAAATAGTTCGATCCAGTACAAAATGGAAGAAGTTCAAATATTTAATTGGTGTTACTTTATATGTTTTTGTAAACATATAAAGTAACACATACTAAACATTAATTACAAGCTATCCTACGCAACTATAGACTTGACCAATCCTGGGCTATGTCCGAAGGGATCTGACATACCCCCTGTCTTGAGGAGAGCAGCAGTGAAGAAAAAGGTAAAAGATAAAAATTAGGAGAAATTAATACAAATTTTAAATAATGATGAAAAAAATTTATTTTGTAATATTTGACACAGTTATTTTCTTATCAAACTAGGAAAGAATTGTAAGTTTTCTTTTAGACAAATGTCTTAACTAGGGGCGTGCGAGTACTCAAAAACTTTGAGTATATTACTACTCGAACTTGGCTCAAAGCTTCCGATACTAAAGTTCGATTGAGTAGTTGTATTTCACGAAATATCAGATTTACATCCTAATTTAGTTTTAAGAGTAAACAGTTTTATAAGTTATGAATAAAAAATGTTCGTTTCATTGTGTTTTATTTTACCCTTAATCATACGTTATCAGTTTGGTACATGTGTAATATGAACTACTTGATTGACAATGAATGACTTGATCGAAACTGGTTTTGTAGTTTCCACCAGCTAGTTGCCTGTACTGCCAAATTGGGATTCAATGTTATCTGCCTAGAATTTACCGCGTTAGTAATACAAAGCATCAGTTTTTTGTATACTATATTCTACAATATCTATTATTACCATGAGTACAATTATACAAAGAGTTCACTGTTTCTAAGATTAATCCTGTATTTAAACATAGATTTTTATTCTGCATTTTTCCACATATGTAGCCACAGAAGAGTTTTTTATTACACATAACTATAAATACCTGTAACGTATTTGTTGAAAAACACTCTTAATAGTCAATTAAAATGTAATAAATCACTGAGCAGAGGAGCGTGTGCACATGCTAATATTGAGGTGAGACGGGCAGGTAGACGGATGTGAAAGTGGGTTTGCAAGTTTTCTTACGCCACGGCCTTTACTAGAGATGACCACACCACAATACAACGGCTCTAGACCGCTCCTGCTTGTCCGTTTCAACACCGACGTTTCAGCATTTATTCATTATTTAATATGCTGTTCCCTTTTGGGAGCACTGGGCATATATGTGTAAAATAATCAAGAATGACATTTAGGGTTTCAAATATTTAACTATGTATATCAGAGAGATAGTACATCAGAAAACTTACCTTAAAAGACAGGTTCACTAACTCAGAGAGAGAGTAGAGAGAGAGACTCATCTCTCTCTCTCTCTCCCTCCCTCTCTCCCCCTCCCCCTCAATTAAGCTACAAGGATGTGGCTTAACCCTCTCTCTGTTATGGTTCGTATTACGAACCATTAAAACGGCCGCCGCGCATCATGTTAGGTTCGTATTTACGAACCATTTTGCAGCACTACGCTAAAATGATTCTCGTGCGATTACGAAACGTCCAGCCGATCGCAATAAGAGTATACTCGTTTTAAAGATCGAAAACAAGCACTACATTTTTCATATATATATACATGCTGTCATTGGTCGAATTTTAGTTTAGTTGTCTCTTGGTCAAAGTATGGCGTCAAGTTTTAGTATGATCGAGTCAAGCTGTCAGTAATGAGGTTTGTTGGAGTTGTTTACATTTCTGTTTGTGTTTAGTGAAAATGGATCCTAATTTTGCATTGTTTCAATAACATTGTTTATAATAACAATAATAACAACACAAACATTGTTTCAATAAATTACAACACTTTTGGAGGCCAGTAAGGGTAGGAAGTAAAAGGAAGCTGGCAGATGATGACACATCAGACTAAAAGTATCGATGAAAAATAATGTACATAGTTGTGTTTATTTACCTAACTTTTTTTCCTTTGATAGTATTGCTAAACATGTGTATATATTTTAAATCTACATTACATTTTCTAACAACTTGGCTATTCTTGAATTTTTATTTTTTCAAAAACCATATGTGCTAACTGAGCCAGAACATTATAAAATATAAATTTATAAATATTTTTTTATGTTTACTTCTCAACACCTTCGAAACCAATCAAGGTAAGGATTCAAAATATATTTCATATTATAGAGCATGTTTTTGTGAATAAAATGGTATACAATAAGTTTTAGTTACTGCTACATTTACATATTATAGTAATTTTTATGTAAAACCTTGCAAAATCGTAAAAACAGTGTAACATTTTAGGGTTATTAGTGCAACAGTGGGAGGGTTAAAAGCTGATTGGTTTTTGTAAGCACAAATTTATTTTTGAAACCATATCATTTTAAAAACCTCAGTAACAAAGAATCGTTTTTTGCTATACTATATTCATACAATATCTATTATTACAATGAGTACAATTATACAAAGAGTTCACTGTTTCTAAGATTAATCCTGTATTTAAACATAGATTTTTATTCTGCATTTCTCCACATATGTAGCCACAGAAGAGTTTTTTATTACACATAACTATAAATACCTGTAACGTATTTGTTGAAAACACTCTTAATAGTCAATTAAAATGTAATAATCTCACTGAGCAGAGGAGCGTGTGCCATGCTAATATTGAGGTGAGACGGGGCAGGTAGACAGGATGTGAAAGTGGATGTTGCAAGTTTTCTTACGCCACGGCCTTTACTAGAGATGACCCACACCCACATTACAACGGCTGTAGACCGCTTGTCCGTTTCAACACCGACGTTTCAGCATTTATTCATTATTTAATATGCTGTTCCCTTTTGGGGAGCATGGGCATATATGTGTAAAATAATCAAGATGACATTTAGGGTTTCAAATATTTAACTATGTATATCAGAGAGATGTACATCAGAAAACTTACCTTAAAAGACAGGTTCACTAACTCAGAGAGAGAGTAGAGAGAGAGACTCATCTCTCTCTCTCTCTCCCTCCCTCTCTCCCCCTCCCCCTCAATTAAGCTACAAGGATGTGGCTTAACCCTCTCTCTGTTATGGTTCGTATTACGAACCATTAAAACGGCCGCGCATATGTTAAGGTTCGTTTACGAAACCATTTTGCAGCACTACGCTAAAATGATTCTCGTGCGATTACGAAACGTCCCGATCGCAATAAGGTATACTCGTTTTAAAGATCGAAAACAGCACTACATTTCATATATATATACATGCTGTTTATTGGTCGAATTTTAGTTTAGTTGTCTTTGGTTTAAAGTATGCGTCAAGTTTAGTATGATCGAGTCAGCTGTCAGTAATGAGGTTTGTTGGAGTTGTTTACATTTCTGTTTGTGTTTAGTGAAAATGGATCCTAATTTTGCATTGTTTCAATAACATTGTTTATAATAACAATAATAACAACACAAACATTGTCTTTCAATTAAATTACAACACTTTTGGAGGCCAGTAAGGGTAGGAAGTAAAAGGAAGCTGGCAGATGATGACACATCAGACTAAAAGTATCGATGAAAATAATGTACATAGTTGTGTTTATTTACCCTAACTTTTTTCACTTTGAATAGTATTGCTCAAACATGTGTATATATTTTAAATCTACATTACATTTCTAACAACTTGGCCTATCTGAATTTTTCATTTTTTCAAAAACCATATGTGCTAACTGTGCCAGAACTTATAAAATATAAATTTATAAATATTTTTTTTTGTTTACTTCTAAACACCTTCGAAACCAATCAAGGTAAGGATTCAAAATATATTTCATATTATAGAGATGTTTTTGTGAATAAAAATGGTATACAATAAGTTTTAGTTACTGCTACATTTACATATTATAGTAATTTTTATGTAAAACCTTGCAAAATCGTTAAAAACAGTGTAACATTTTAGGGTTTATTAGTGCAACCGTGCGGAGGGTTAAAAGCTGATTGGTTTTTGTAAGCACAAAATTTATTTTTGAAACCATATCATTTTAAAAACCTCAGTAATAAAGGTTTATAGCATTTAGGATAAGTGATTTTTAACAGATGTGTTTTTTATCAGTTATATATTTTGTATTTCAATCATAACCTGCATCAAGCAATGAAAAAAAGTAGAACCACCACATAAATTTATATTTCCAGACAGTTAAAATAAACTACTTACAGAAACAAGCAGTGTCTTGGCATGAAGTGGAGGCAGAGGGAACTCTGCCATTCGCCTAGTCCCAGAGGTTGAGTGAGTGCCCCGTCGTTGTCTATGGCAGCCAGTGCATGAAGTAACTCATAGGCAGACACTAGGTGACGGGCCCGGAGGGGGTGAGGGGAAGGGGAATCGTACTACATTGTCAATGCCCTAAGGCCTTCAGTTGCAGTACAGCCCCGGAGAGCTCCAGACGTTGCCATTTCTGGTGGTGTATTGTCATGAAGACTTTTTGTATTCTTTCTTCCGAATATAACCTGGAATAATGCAGATAAACAACTAATAATTCATGGAGTACAATCCCAAATCAACTCTTTACCAGCAGACTAAAAAAAATAGACTAGTAATAAATCTTTATTTCAGCAAAATCACTAACAAGAATTGCATTGAAATGTCAATTAATTTACCCTCATCACGCCGTAAGCGCATATATTGACTTTGCCTCAAACGCTAGGTGAGCGCATATACACGTAATAATTACAAAAATAATATTTTCGTAATAATGTTTCTAACCTTTAATTTGCTAGTGCGTTTGGATTATGAACGCTGACTCGATGAGAGACACATTGTGTGACTCAACGACCTTTTGTTGGCCTGTCAATCACTACGAGACTGGTTTTTGTCTGGCAGTATAAATTTCCACTGCCCCCGCCCAACGCCACAAGCGCTCTATACATGCAGCTACTGACGAGCCGAGATGTTGTCATTGTCTGCCGCCTCACCTCTTTGAAACTGTGTATTTAGTTGTTTTTTATCATTACTTTAGTTTAATATATGTTAGTAATTTATTAGTTTTAGTGTCAATATGAATAATTTGGGCCGATTTGTGATTTATGTGGAAGATACCTAAATACGTCGTATTCAAGTGCTACATGTATTTACTTATGTTTCTATTATATGTGTTATGTTGCCGGCCCTCTCTTGATCAGTTTATGTACAAGTAAATGTACTCAATTATACATATTTTATTAATAGTAATAATATTTTGTAATTGATTGATTGTTTCAATGACACTGTACGTGTATGGGTGGGCGGGTGGGTCAATGCCACTGTACGTGTATGGGTGGGCGGGTGGAGGTCAATGACACTGTACGTGTAATGGGTGGGCGGGTGGGTCAATGCCACTGTACGTGTATGAGTGGGCGGGTTGGGTCAATGCCACTGTACGTGTATGGAGTGGGCGAGTGGGTCAATGCCACTTTACGTGTATGGGTGGGCGGGTGGGTCAATGTCATTGTATGTGTATGGGTGGGCAGGTGGGTCAATGCTTTATATATTTGTTCCGTTTTATATAGAAATAATAGAAACTATATATTTGGTCCGTTTTACGACTACAAAATTCAATTACAGATCCAATACAATATTATTACTCAATTCATAATTATGACACTCGCCATGAAAAATCTTTTGAGAATAAATAATAAAAATTATTTATCTGTTGTTCAGTGTAGCCTCATGTATCGAAGTAGTTTAAGGTTGCACACATTTCATTACCGATTACAATTAAAAAAACTAATTTTATCCTAAGCGACTTTAAAAATTTATTTTTAGTAAACCCTGCTTAGTTATTATTATCGATTGAACTACCAGTCTTTCGTAATCCAGATTTTACAATTTGATTATATAATTCAGAGCTTATTTCGGTTAGTTGTTAACCTTGTTATTACTGAATTAAATACCCACAGAATACAGATCCACTCTTCTTGGAACTGTACACAATCAATTTTTCTGTTGAGGAGGCAATTCTGAAAGCAAATGATTGCATTTGGCGATGACGTCTGAATTTTAGCATCAGTATTGGTTGGATGCAGCTTTTGCCAACAAGCTTCGCTACGTTTTCGTGAAACACTTTAAACTGAACCACAGATAAAAATTACCGGTCCGGCTGTGAAAGAGTATAATTGGCTTGCATAGAAAATCTGATCTGTGATATGAGTGAACAGATTAAATGGTAGCGTAGTTGGTTCAATCCCTAGCTTCATGTGCTAAAAGGTTTGTCAGTCTCGATCCCAATCAGAGTCAATACATTTTAAGAAGGATCAGCTGATAACCACCGGCTGTTCATTTGTCATCTGGGCTATTAATTAATGACAACTTTCTAAGGATTAGTCAGGCCATTAGTTTGAAACAAATGACTAATTCGCTCATCTCACACTCATCACACTCAATCGAAATCCATATTCGTCCATATCTTGACGATCTGCGTCTTATGAATAAATAAATAAACAAATCTTTATAATCCACGTTGTTTCAATTAATAATATACTTTCTTAGTTTATTACATCATATTAGCTGTGAAAAAAGGAAAAATGCCTATACAAAACAATGCCACATAAAAATTTAGGAAGTAAAAAAGTTTTATTTATCAAATGTTACAGTTACAAACAACAAATCAAAATTATTGTGTTCAGTTTAGATGTATATATTTACCAAATCTGGTAAAACTTAACATAGGCTTAGGATGGTGCCTGCCTTTTACAGTTGTCCTTGGGTGAACAGGAAATCCTTTTTGTAAATACTCGCTCGAAAATACTCGATACTAAAAAAAATGCCAACTACTCGACTCTGCTCAAACTCAAAAATCACTACTCGCACACCCCTACAGTTAACCTACTATTATTTGTAGTGAAAAGTAACAGGCTCTACCGATTGACGGGGTTGGTTTGTGAAGCATGCAGGGGTACCCCCCCTATTACATTAAGAATAACTTAGTACGAGTGTGTGAGAGAGCAAAAACAATGTTGTACAAGAATACATTCATCTATTTTCTCTCCTCTTAGATTCTTCGACACTTAACATGACTTGGTTGTCCACACATACCCATCCACCCATTTACGAGTCTACAAAAGTTACTACCTGGATACCTACCTGAACACTTTGCCAGGTCTCAGTCTGCCAGCACGGCCGGCTCTACTGAGCAGCCCCTGCCTTGGATACTGGCACTACCACTAGACTGTCACAGAATGTGCTGGCATTATACACTCCTCATCTTCACAAAATCCACAGTCCACCACTGCACCAAACCATATTCCCCAGTAAGTTATTTTGAAAGTAACATCCATCTTCTATATAAGGAATAATTTTTTAAGGATATGCTATATTTCCATGGTTGACCTGAGTATGGCTATCACTATGTTTGGAGGTAGCTACCAACACCAATAAATAAATTTTATAAGTAGCAATGAAAAACCTCACTCAACCCCGTAGTAAAATGACATAAGGAAAGTTCCTCTTCCAGTGTCGTTTTTATTGTTCAGAACTCACATTAAGCCTTCAGTCTGACAACCTAAAAAACAAAAAATGGGCTCATCTTGCCAATAAAGGGGAAATAGGCCCTTGATTGGACATCTCCACTCACTAAAACCCATACATTATTTTTTAAATTTTATTTAGCCTAAAAAATGGAAATTTACAAGATTAAAACTTAAAAATTAAAACTAGAAGACTTTACCATATACAATGCCAGGAATGGTAATGGAGGTTTCGGCTATGTTGGTGGCCACAACTACTTTCCGCTGTGTGCGGGGAACAGCCTGAAACACTTTCAGCTGGTCTGTGTTGGGCAGGGAGCCATACATCGGCAAAACCACCAACTCTACTGAACAAGCCCAATATATTACATTTACAACATCAACTAATAGTAAGCCTTACATTTTATTACAAATTCGATCAACCAATGTTTTTTTTCTTAGTTTTTCAAAATTTTCTTTAATTGAAAAGCTTAAGATGGAATTCTCAAAATCACACTTTTTTAGAAAAAAATTATCCAAAATATTATTTCCATAAAAATGTAGTACAACATTCCGAAATACATTCAGGAATACAAACTAACATCATGTTTACCTCTTATTACTGACAAGATCTCCTTGTTGAGAACTCTGTTACAAAAAGCAGATATTGGATTGTTAGTTATTTGTGAAGCCTCAAGGCTTTAGAATATCGATGGGTATTTAAGACACTTATTTGTTTGTCTCAGCAAACAGCACCAATGCAGTGGGCTGCCTGCATTTGAAACAAAATGTTCTATACAATAGGGTCCTCTACACATATGTTCTTTCCTTTCTAACAAATGTGAAAAAGGAATCAGTGTGAAAAAGAATGTGTATTGGAAAAACTTGCAAATTGAGTAGAAACGCAATCACGCGTACTTGAATCGGCGCACTTGTAAAGGGCCCTAATATCTAAACCAAAATGTTCATAACTGTGCAAATTCACCAAATTTAATTTTTTTACTATCCTCAAAACCAATTTGATTGGTACCGAATATTGTAGACTTTAAAGATTATCACATGATATGATGATGAAATTTTCTTTTAAGTATTATAAAAAAAGAGGCAAACTTACTGGTGTTCTCATATTGAATTGGAAAGTGTTTTAAAAAATGGACTTCAGTCCACATAAAAGGTACAAGTAATTAATTACTCACAATCTCTGCCGGGGGTTGGATGCAGCATGTTCCCTCAACAAGCCAACGTGCTCTATCTACCTCCTCTTGGCCTCCTGTCAGAAAACACAGAATGTCCCCATGAGGCTCTGCTTTATGTATCTTTTATAGCTGTGTCCACTGTGCTCTGGATGTAGTCAGGAAACTGGATCTGTTTTAAAAGTCAAATACAATAACTATAAAATTATGTTCTTTTATAGTTGAATTGGACTAAGCGATTTTTGGAATATTTAACTCACCAACAAAATCCATTTTGAAGTGTCAAATATGATTAAAAACAACACCTAGTCGTAATTTAAAAAGCACATTTATCATACTTTAAAAACAAAAACATTCAGTTTGTGCCGTCTCACAATCGTGAATAGGACAGTGAGCTGTGGCTTGTCTGGAGATAGCTTATGCCAATTTGACATTGGGTCCTAATAGATTTTAGAGCAGGGATACTCCCTACGCGGCCCCTCGGGCGGCATGTGGGCCCTTAACACAAATTTTTGCGGGCCCTTAAAATGTTTTAGAACTGCAATGATTTATTTCAGTGACAACCGTTTTGGTATATTTATAAGCCAACAAAAAATGCTCAGAATAGCTCGTCTTTGTTATAATGTGCTAAATACTAAACTAAAAGCAGAGAGAGACAGACAAAATGCAAGTTAAAAACATACAAAAAAACTGTATGTATGTGTACTTGCGGCCCTTAGATTATTTTGAGAAAAGTAATATGGCTCTTCATGAAATCCTAGTGAAGAACACTGTTTTAAAGGGTTAAATTCTTTTTATGTCATTTATGTAGCATAAGACATCCTAAAAATCGATAAATGACATATTTTCAAATTAGAAAATTGGTAACATTTCATTTATTCTCAAGGTATAATTCTTTACATGTTTTTCACAAAGAACATATCTATTTTAAGTTTTAACACGTTCAATGCTGACCAGATTTTAGGTTACGTGCACTGTGCTGAAGTACGTTTTATATGTTTTTGCTTCGACAGTTATATAAAACTACTTCTTCAGTCCATAAATAATTCATACATACCATTTCCAGCTGTTTTAGAAAATAAAAAAAATTTGACGCGCAAGTGCGTCATCGGCACACAGCATCAAATTCTTTGCCCTATGCTGACGACGCGCTTACGCGTTCATGGCAACTTTTACCAGAACTCATTTGTTTTTATTCATAAGAGATTTATTATCAAAAGCAAGTGTTATATTCTAGCTCTTTGAACTATAACTTGTATATTTATATGTAATCAAATAATTGTTTAGATGTGTAATAAATAATTATATATTTTTAGGCCCTACATAATCTTAAAAATTTATTTCCACTCTTTTTGTTGAATGAATACATAAAGCAAACAATTAGAAAACAATGCTTTATTTTTATTACAGTAAAAAAGTGTAGAACTAATTATAAAATGTTCAACTACTACATAAGCTTACTATGATTTTTTTTAAATAAGAGTTTGGCAAGAAAAACTTAGATTGTTTACCTACTACACTGTTACAGTTTTACACTTAGGCAAAATGTAGTTTTTGGTATCATTTTTTACAAATATTTACAAGTTTTTAGTTGTCATGATGTTGTTGAAAACAGTTTTAGATGCATAGAGCTGGTTTTGTTTTGGACAAGCATCACAGAAAAAAGTGGTATCTCTCCTCCTGCCGTTTCTGTAACAAACTTGACATCGTTTTCTGCCTCTCTTTTCGTTTGCTTGAAGAGGTAGCTTTGTAGGTAGATGCGCTATTTGCTGAGAATAGCGCTTTAACCAATACGCTATTTGGTGAGAATAAAATTTGATTATATAATAGTGATTAGTTATCAATGTCGTCAGTTTGTTTTTAGTCATCGATTCTAAAAGGTGTTTGGTTATAATTTACTATAGTTTTATTTTGAGAAAATGGGAAAGTGAAAAAAGTTTATATATTAGATCCAGATAATTTAAGAATATTGATACGAGAAACAGGAATGTCAACTTATATAATGATTGAAAGTGAAGGAAGAGATATTGTTACACTAGATGTTGATCAATGGAAGAAGTTTAGAAATTATTTTTCTACTATTGATAGTGAATTTAACAAAAGAATTCAACAATTAGTTAACAATTAATATATATTATGATAAGTCGTTTGTGAAGAAGTGAATAATGTAGATTTGAATTGTTTAAAAAATTTGGTATCAATTTATTAAAATGAATCGGAGACTATACGCTAATAAAACGTAAGAAATATAAAATGAGTCATGTTCATTAATATTAATAAGATGAAAAAACTATAAATAGTAGTTGGATTGTGTATAACGGAATCAGTTCTTTAATTGACTGTAACCGCTAAGGTGTCACATATAATCAGCAGGTATGGAGTATGCTTATAGTAAGACTTTGATATTAACTAATAATTTAAAAGTAATACTCAGTAATTGGCAAACAAATACAAATATTTTTACTGTAAAAAAGAATAGTGATAATAAACCTGATAGGTTTGTTCAGTTTAATTATGATGATTGGACAGAATTCAAGAAAGGCTATGATGCAATTGATGAAGAATTTTGGAAACGATTTAAGTACCAATATTCAACTTAAATATAATGGACAATAATTTTACTTTCTCATTAGAAAATCATATACGAACATTACCATTAGAATTACAATATAATATTTTAGTGATTTCCCGTTTCACAAAATAAGTTTCATCGAAGATGATTATTTTTGGTATTTATATTGTAAAAAGGAAAAAGTGAAGCGGTATGATTCAACAAAATCATGGAAGGAAGCATATATTAATTATCATAGATTCAAAGAAGTCATGTTACAAATTGATATTTTTGAATTTATAATGCAAGAAAGTATATTTAAATTATTTTAGACTCAATTTTGAATTAATTTTTTACTTATGATACAATATTGATATCAGTGTTTATTTGACAACCAAGGTGTACCCACCCGTCATATTATGGACTGTAATAATAAGAAGAAGAAGGGGAAAAAAGTTCAATTTTCAATTCCTTTAGTGATAGAATATTATAAAATGTCGACTGATGAAGATAGATCATCCAATTGGACAAGTGATGCAGCACATTTTAAGAGACATATATCTAATTTTGAAGAAATTATTTTACCATTATTAATAGAAAAACTAAAGAAAATAAAAATTGGAGATGAATAAATTAAACTAGTTACATCATCATATATTGTAATAAATACTGAAACAGTTGTGTTTAGTTACTTATTTAACAACTAACAAAGGTAGTGATCGAATCAGCGGTGTTGGTTTGTTTTTATAAAGATGAAAGACTTGTCAAAGTATGTTGCGCTTGGTGTAATCACTGTTCATCGAATTGTAAAAACTATGATGTGTCAGAATATGATAAAATTAAAATAGTCATAAAGAGTGCACAGGAATCAGATGAAGATAAGGAGCCAGAAGTTGGTGAAAAAGAGTAACCGTAATTGTGCAATGCTGAATATTTGGAAAACATTATAAATATATGATTGTCTATCCAGTTTATCATTCGTCTTGAATCGTCCAAGGTGAGTAGTTAGAGATATATCGATTAGTGTTTTATAAAGCAATGTAATAAAGTTATTAAAAAGAAATTAATATGAGTATTTTATTTTTTTAATACCAAAATGTTAATTTTTTTTTCTTTTTTTAGATGGAGTTCATATTAGACTTTCAAGGATTTAAAAATAATGACAATGACTATATTGTAAAGGAGCTTGCTCTGTTGTCTGCTGACGGACAGGTGTATGAACTTCATTTATTTCAGCCACCATGTGAATTCAATAAATTGCCTGTTCACTTACAAAAACAAGTGGTGTGGCTTGAAAAACAATATCACGGCCTTTTCTGGAACTCTGGAATTAAACATTATAAAGAATTAAAAGATGTATTTAAAAATATTAATTTAAATGGAACTTTGTATGTTAAAGGCAGAGAAAAACAAAAATATATTATTAAATTAATTTCAGAGTTTCAAGTGAATGTTGTTAATTTAGAAGATTTAGGATGTCCAAATTTAACTATATTAAAAAAACAGTCTAATTGTAATTTGATGAAACCTTGTCATTTTAATCATAAATCATATAATTGTGCTTATACGAATGCTTGTATGTTATTAGAATGGTTTAAAAGTTATAAAGAAATCTCAGATAGGGTTGAACAAATAAATAAGGCTATAAACGAATGTTATTTATATGGATATAACAATTTGTCATGTGAATCATTAGCATGTCTACCGAAATATTTCATAATCAATTATGTTAGTGATATCGATTGTATTTACAATAGACTGCCACAGAACCTAAAACAGGATAAAGATATTTTATTGAACCTAAGATGTCAAGAACATTATTTTCCTAAGCCTGGTGAAGATGATTTTGATGGTCCTAATCCGAAAAGAAAAAATTGTTATTTTTGTATGCATAAATTAAAAAAATTACCATAATAAAGCGCAATAGTTACTATTATTATTCTTATTGTTTTAGAAATTTTGGGGAAAGAATGTCATCATCTACAGTATCTTCTTCTTCTTCTACCTCACTAAGTGAATCTGATTGTTTTGATATATTTAATTGTACTAAAAAAGACTTAATAAAATCTGGATTTTACTGTACAAAATTGTTTAATAATATTGTATGTTGTGGTTGTGGATGGCAATCTGGTGAGTCAAAATTAACTTTACGTCAATTGAATTTTATTCATAAATTACAAAAACCAGATTGTGAAATGTCTAAAAATGTAGAAGAAAATGTAAATAGTTATGTAAAATATAAGAAATATGTATCAGGAATAGAGGAAATGATGAAAGACTCTTTTTTATTCTGGCCTAAAACATATCCAAAAGTAAACGATATGGTGCAATCTGGCTTCTACTACACAGGAAATAATGATGCAATCGCTTGCGTGTGTTGCGGCATTGTTCTTGAACAATGGTCAACGGAAGATCAGCCAAGTGTGGAACACAGGAAGGCGTCTCATGACTGCAAACTTGCTAATTAAAAAAAAAAAAAAAAAAAAAAAAAAACATTCTTTGTATACGTGTATCATTAACTCACTGCATGTAAATAATTACTTGTTGAATAAATTTTAATATATATTTATATATGTGTTTTTTATATTGTACCATTTTATATGTAGTCTTTATGGATACAAGAACTGGTTTAGCAAAAGAGCTGCACAAACAGGCTCGTGTCAATTTTCCCAGACGTAATATAGAACTTAATGGATTGCACGATCTGTATCAAGCTGATCTTGTTGAAATGATTCCTTATTCTAGTGTAAATAAGGGCTACAAATATATTATGACTGTAATTAATTGTTTCAACAAATTTGCAATAGCGGTTCCTTTAAAAACAAAAACCGCTAATGAAGTAGCATCAGCATTGGAACCTGTTCTTAGGAAATTTCCAATGCGACATTTTCAAACCGATGATGGAGGTGAATGGTTTAATAATACTGTTAAAAGTTTATTTAAAAGGTATAATGTAAATCATTATTCTACATTTTCTGAGAAAAAAGCTTCTATTGTGGAAAGGTTTAATCGAACTTTAAAAAATAAAATGTGGACTCATTTTAGTGCACAAGGTAGCTATAGGTGGTTAGCTTTACTACCGAAACTCGTTCACAGCTACAATAATACTGTACATCATACTATAGGTGTAAAGCCTTCAGAGGTTAACGAATTAAATGAAAGATATTTTATTAAAAAAATTAATCATAGAAATAGAACAGGAGTTGTTAAACAAAGATTTGATGTAGGCGATCGCGTAAGAATTATTCGTGTGAAACATCAGTTCACCAAAGGCTATTTACCCAGGTGGAGCAAAGAGATCTACACAGTGTGGAGAGTTCAGCCAACAAAACCAGTCACTTATATTTTACAAGACGACAACAAAGAGATTCTGAAAGGAGGATTCTATCAAGAAGAATTAAGTAAAACTAAATACGACGAAGTTTATTTAATAGAGAAAATTGTTAGGAAAAAAGGTGATAGATATTTAGTTAAGTGGTTGGGCATGGATTCATCAAAAAATACGTGGATATCAAAAAAGGATTTACTATAATGAAATTTATTAAACAAAATACACATTTGTCCATTGTAAATTTAGATAAGTTTATTTTACAGAAAAGTATGACTTCAGTCAGATGAAACAGCAATCTTTTACCCAATACAATCAGATGTATTGTATGTGGTCCTTCAAACTGTGGAAAAACCAATTTATTATTAAATCTTTTGTTCTCGTCTAACGGACTATGTTTTGATAATATATATATTTATTCTAAGTCTTTGCACCAGTGTAAGTACAAATTACTTGAATGTGTACTAGAAAGTGTTCCAGAAATTGGGTATTTTCCATATTCAGATAATGAACTAATCCCACCTCCCAATCAGGTAAGACCAAGATCGATAATGATTTTTGATGATGTATCATATGGAAAACAGAGAAATATAAAAGATTATTTTTCAATGGGTCGTCACAACGATGTGGATACATTTTATATATGTCAGACTTACAGTTACGTTCCAAAACAGTTAGTTCGCGATAATGCAAATTTATTAGTGGTTTTTAAACAAGACGAAAGAAATTTACAACACATTTACAATGATCATGTAAATACTGATATGAGTTTTAACTTTTTTAAAGAGTTGTGTGTTAAGATACGGAAATCCGGTCAAAATAAATTTTTAGTTATAGACAAAGATAGCGCTTTAAACAGAGGTCGCTATCGATCAGGATATGATATATTTATTCAATTTTAATATTTTAAAATAGTCATTTGTTGTACAGTCATTAGTGAATGAACATGGAAACGTTTGACGAGTCCTGGTTTAGTAATAAAACTAAAGAGGAAATAGTAAAGAGTATTGCCGAACTATGTAAGAATATAAAGAAAAAACATAGAGCGTTAAAACACGAGATGTTGGAAACGGAAGAACTTTGGGAAAAACAATTAAAACATATTGCCGAACCGTTGAGGAAACTTGTGGAAGATAGTGAACAGACGAGAGAAGAAGAAGAAATAAGGGATGTGAAAAATGAACGTAAAAGGAAATTATTAAAAAACGTTGAAGGAAACGAAGATGAGATGACACCCGCAAAACGATACGTTCCTGTCCCGCCACATGGTGTTAAAAGAAAACAAAAAATTAATTTACCTACAAAACCGGATTATGAATACGATGATGGTACTGTCGAAACGCCTGTGTCAAAAAGAGTCGCAGTTGAACCGCTCGAAAATATGGACGCCGAAGAGCCACCTGAATTGATGGAAACCATAAATAGTAATCCGTTATCAACACCAATAAATCAACATGTTATTTATGAACAACAGGCCTCGGGCGAGGAACTGTTAAAAACTCCGAAAGGTAAATTAATGGCCAAAAAATATATACAAAATACATTTACCGGAAATTTAGCTAAAGAATATTTTATGAAATTAATTGCGGGGAAAAAAGAAATAGACCATAACTATGGCGTACATGTGGATGGTGATTTATGGAAAATAGGTGACAAACAGTTGGAAATATCTGAAAATGATTTCATAATCGATGGGAAGTTATATCCCTGAACACGCGGTTTATACGAATTAATATTTATGAATAATCAAAACGAGTACGCATATGATGAAAATGATTTGAATAATTATGCATCCATTATTTTAAACACAAATGTACACCGACAGAACTATTCTGCTTTAGGTAAAATACGCGCCAACAGAGGTAATAAATATAGAAATATCATTTCACAAATTGTTGCACAACAAAAACATCCGACGATGGAGACTCATGCAGATCAGGTAGCAACAGCAACGTCATCAAGCGTGCCTAGTGGCAGCGGATTCGTTCTATCAGATTCACAACCTAATGTAATATATTTTGACGATCCAAACGAGCTTGTAGACAGGCTGAGAATACTACTTGCATCACAAGAAGCGGGAAACACCGGTCATGTAAATGAAATAAATTCAATAATGGAAGAATTGTATGAGTTAATTAAACCTGATGAGAATCAATAAATATGTGTATTTGTTTACTTTATTGTTTAGTTTTATTCAGACTTCCTACTAATAGACTACAAAAAAATGAGTCTTGACAAATTTGGTCGTTATAAAACTGGTGGGGGAAAACCAATAAGAGGGCCCAAAGGGGATGGATTTCAGTTTACCAAAGATGGGAACTATAATATAGAAAATAAAAAGCTATGCAACGTTGCCAGTGCTACTGATCCAAGAGACGGTATCAACTATCAAGATTTATTAGATAAACTCAGCGCGCTAAAATCCTCGATTGATAATAATATAAAAACGTTTTTATTAAATTTGGAAAATAAAGTAAAAGATCATTTAAAAGAGGTGTATGAAATTATTGACGCTGTAGATGTTACAAAAAATTATATAAGCTTAAAGCAAAAAAGACGTATTGTACGTGTAAAGCCGAGTCATGATAAAAACGATGTTGTAATTTAAGAAGAATTAGATAAAGTCAATAAAGCGTTAGGCGATTTTTCTCAAGAAACTAGAACTATTGTTATCAGTTTAAATCAAACTGTTGAAAAGAATAATTATGATTTTCAACGGTTTAAAAACGAAATATTAACACGTATTGCTGATTTGAATTCTGTAGTATTCAAAACAGAACCACCTAAACCAAACTATCGTTCTGTGGCTGACATAACCAGCGGTGGCGACGGCGGTGGAAGTACAACATTAGCATCTCAATGAGTGCACGTGTCAGTCGACGTCAGGGAGCTGGCATACTAAGTTCTCTTGCCAATACCGCCGGCACGTTATTGAACAAATCTATAGATTTATTACCTGTGGAACTACATATTCCTGGATATCAATTTTGTGGACCCGGAAGTAACCTAAAAAAGAGATTAAGTCGAGGGGATAAAGGAATAAATAAATTAGACGCCGTGTGTCGTGATCACGACATCGCATATTCAAATAGCGCTGATAACAAAAGTAGATCTATAGCGGACCGTATATTAGCCGAACGGGCTTGGGAAAGAGTTAAGGCTTCTGATTCTAGTTTGGGTGAAAAGGCGGCAGCTTGGGCCGTAACAAATATAATGAAAGCTAAAACCAAAATTGGTGGGGGTACTAGAAAACGATTGAAGAAAAATAAAAATGTGAATGGGAAATGGGTTTTATCGATTTAATGACGTACAACTCAATTCCTAATATAGAAGAAAATATCAATAATAATATTTATATAGGTGATATAAGAATTAGCTTGCCGACTGGAGCGTTTGAAATTGACGATATAAATAATTTTATTACTAAAGAATTGGAAATTTAAGATCCGACAACAAAGTTTGTGCTTAGCGCTAATATTAATACATTAAAAAGTGAATTATTCTGTTCAAAAGAAATTGATTTCACAAAATCAAATACTATTGGACCATTGTTGGGTTTTGATAAAAATGAGACATTGGAAGCAAATAAATGGCATAAATCACCTAACCAGGTTCGCATTAACAAAGTGGATATTATACGAATTACTTGTAACTAGTACACGGATCATATAGAGACGGAGTTGAAGGTCATATACTTCACGAATTTTATCCTTCGGTCGGCCCTGGTTTTAAGATCATTGAAAAACCTAGTGTTATTAAATATTTACCAATAAATAGACAATCGACTCTGAATGAAATTCATATTAGATTGGAAGATCAAAACGGTGATTTGATTAATTTTCGCGGAGAATCTATAAATATACGTGTGGATATCAGAAAAAGAAAACAGTAATGTGAATTGTATTTGAAAATAATTGTTGTAATAAAAAATCTACTTTGGTACCTAAATTGGTCAGTACAGCAGAAAAAAGTGTGAATACATCAACGGCGAGTGTCAGTCGTAAAAGAACACTCAAACCATTAACATTAAGAAATCGCATATTTCTTAGCACTCTACCAGGATTCAACAACAACAACGACAGTAACAAACAACAATGAACCGCATCTTAGATGTAGGTGCTGCAGTGCATTTTGATGAATCTATTACAGATTTAGAATGGCATTTACACAATCCGTACACGTCTAACTCGTTTAAAAACAGCGATGAGATTCGAATTCCAGTACATCAACAAGATGTTTATACTTTACCGTCAAAAAGTTTTCTTTTAATTGAGGGGAAAATATTAAAAACTAGCGACAATAAGTTAGATAATGTTACAAAATTTGTAAACAACTTTCCAGCTTTTTTATTTGATGAAATAAGATACGAGTTGTGTGGAACAGAAATTGATCGTGTAAAAAATGTTGGCATTACAAGTACTATGAAAAATGTACTAACCTCTCGTCCTGTTGATGCAAACTGGATGAACAACGCTGGCTGGAACCTTACAACTACAGAAGACTTAATAACTGATTCTGGTTATTTCTGTGTGTGTGTCCCATTAAAATTATTATTAGGATTTGCTGAAGATTATAAACACATTTTATTGAATGTTAAACAAGAACTTGTATTGTTACGTTCATCAACTGATAGAAATGCAATTATACAAGTGTCGCCTGCTTTGCACGATTGTACAATTGAAATTAGTAAATTAATTTGGAAAATGCCTTATGTAAAAGTAGAGGATGAAATTAAATTAACACTTTTGAAAATGACAGATACGGATCAAACTATTACCATACCGTTGAGACGGTGGCAATTACATGAGTATCCATTACTTCCAAACTCAAAGTTTCAAACATGGACTGTAAAAACTTCATCAATGTTGGAAAAACCAAGATATGTTGTAATTGGATTTCAAACTGATCGTAAAGATTCGACAGGCAAAAACCCATCTCATTTTGATTTTTGTAATTTGGAAAATGTTAAATTGTATTTGAATAGCAAGTATTATCCTTATGACAATATCAATGGTAATAAATCTCTATTATACGAACAATATTCAAGATTACAATCTTCTTACTATGCTGGTGCTGATGATCAGCCTTGTTTAACTAAAAACATATTTTTAAATAAGATGCCAATGTTTGTGATTGATTGCTCTAAACAAGTGGACACATTGAAAACAGGCTCTTTGGACATTCGTATTGAACTGCAGACTACAGCCGACTTTCCAGCCAACACTTCTGCTTATTGTCTAATCATAAATGATGCGTTAGTGCAGTACAATCCATTATCTGGAATTGTTAAAAAAATTATGTAATTTTTTCACTTCTTGTAGAATAAATAATTTTTTTTTTAATTGACTTATTATTACTCCTAATATATAAACAACAAAGTGGGGGAAAAATACAATAAACACAATACAAATAGTAGAAAAAAGATCAACTTCTTATTTACAAATATTAGTAAACAGTAAAAACAGTTTAACAAATAATTATACAGTAAATGTTTTTCTTAAAATCTAATAGTTAATAACAATAAGTACACAGTGATTAGAAATAATACATCAAATTTATAAATAATGAGACCGTATGATACAAGAAAACTTTTTTTTTAGTGATTAATACATGTGAAGTCTATACAACCATCATTTATCGGACACTTGTTAAACATAAGTTCGTCACACTCTGAACATGCATATTTTTTTAGGATTTTGAAATATTTTTGAATATTATCTTTTTTAACGCATAAATTAACTACTCTACTGTATTTAAAACAAAATCCTGCACACCACATACACAGTTGTTTACCATTTTTGTTTTTACAAATTATAAAATGAAGAGTCATTGATTGAATCGAATGTTTAAATTTAATCACATTTACCAAATTAAATGGAACAAATTCATTTAATTTGATTGATTTTAAATTAAATTCATTAATTATTACATCTATGCACATTGTTAAAAGAGTATTTTTTGGAAAACACTCGTTTATACATTGTTGTCGTCTCAGACTTGTCGGATTAATTTCATTTGAAAATTTATGGTATTCAACAATTTTACTGTACCAATTTGAAAATCGGTGTAGCGTATCTGCGATAGCTGAAAAAGAAAAAAGTTTGCTTGTATCACACTGTCTAATATATACACAATGATTAGTACTTCAACATAAAACTGATTTTTTTAAAAATTTTGATTATCTTTCAACGAATAATGACCCCACGCTAGTGTATCTATTCCGTTGGAACAAATATGTCTTTTATCATCGTCACAACTCAATGCAAGTTTGTCAACCGTAATAGTTTGTATTATATGTTTTCTAGACCGAAACATTCTCATTTCTTTTCTAATCTTCTTATGTTCAAACAAACAAATGTTAAAATCTTCATAATTTATATTATTTTTTAGGACAGGTTTAGTTACTCCTTTTGCTTTTTTTAAATGCATTTTTTTACATTCTCTAAGTAATCATCATTTATTGTTCTATACGCATATAATTTACTTCTGAGACCAATGAATTCTACAATACACACACCGCACGTTTCATCTTTAAACGATCCCAGTCTTTTTTTATTCTCTATAGAAAAACACTTGTGGTCAATCGGATAGTCTGACAAATCGAGATAAGGTTTTAAATTAGGATTTAAAAAATCATTATACAAATCTTCTGTAAATATTTGGTAAAAAAAATGAATCTGTATCCATATATAATAATTTAATATTATTCTCATAAAAAGGTTTCATAACATTATAATGCATATGGTACATATGATATTTACTAAGCTCTAAAACAGTGAATCCAATATATATAGGCTTATCAAAAAATATAGTTTCCTTTGACAGTTCGACAGCGCAAAGATTAGCATTGTATATAATTCTATTACGAAAATTAGGTTTAGAAATCAATTTACGTAATCGTTTTTCTTTGTTTACCAATTCTAAGTTTAAACGATTTTTAACATTTTCAATGGTCTTACCAAACATAGCATTATTTAACAACTTATAGAAATCCTTTTCAAAGTCATTTTTTGATTGTTTTCTTTTATCATTATTAAAATTTATATATGGACCAATCGCTTTGATGAAACTTTAAAACGCGATGAATTTTCTTTAATAACAATCCGTTTTGAATAGCCTGTTTTAAGATCATATAGTGACAGACGTAATTTTGCTTTCCACCCAATGTTGTTATTAGTTTTTCTTGTTTTAAGTGGGGTTGAGTAATTTTCTTTTCAGGCAAAAAGGGGAAATCATTATGAGAGTCGTGTAGAAAGGTCGGATATTCTATATCACATTCTATCATACAACCAATCGAACTGTTATCTGATACTGCCATTACATCGAAATTTACTAATTCTTTTTTTGTTAACCATTTAAAATTATCTTTAGGCATGGGCTTACACATTCCAAGTCCGTATAAATTATTGGCATCAATATATGTTATAAATGATGTAGGTTTTTCCCTATCGTACATTTGTTTTAAATAAAAATTATTTGCTGTTGCAAAACGTTGAACACAAGACACAACACCGCCTCTAATGCCTCTCTCGATAAACATGTACATATCATAGTCTGTTATCAGTTCTAAAGCTACTTTAGTATATTTTAACATTGCATCAAACGTTAGACTTGGCAGTGTCAAATAATGAGCCGGGTCGAGTTCATAGTTCTCTAAACATATGTTACGGAAATTTTCAAACACATCTGCAAGCAAAAGTACGTCTGTACACAAATACAAATCAGAATAAGCACCAAGATTGGTACAATTGAAATGAGACCAGACTTTTTTTGCATGTTCGTAATCTGCATTGTCAATATCTTCATCTAATAATTTATTATAAAAACACTCTTTTGGTGGTAGTTCAGTTTCATTAAGTTTGTCCCAACTGTCTGTATAATCATAACAATAGACACATTTTCTTGTCACAAGTGAGATTTCATCGTTTGAAAAAAATAAACGTATTTTTAAATTTATCTTTAGGTAGAATATTTACAAGTTTACTCAAACTAGTACCTAAAAATCTGAAACTATCTAAAAACCTTAGTTTTAACCCACTTTTAGTTTTTTTAGCAAATGAAACATACTTTTCTGAGGTATTCGGAATTACATCAATTTTTTCCTCATCACAGTCTAACTGACGAACAATAATATGAGTATCATAATTCGACGATCCGTGTAGTATGACTGGTAAATACCTTTGACTAATTCGTTTCAAATTACAATCTCTACATAAAATATTTCTAAATTTTCCTGTAAAATGACAATGATCTCTTACTGGTCTATCAATCATACTGAACACTAAATTACACAGTTCACAATTAGTCGCTGTATCTACCCTATTTTGTTCTTCTACAGTTAACGGTAACATTGGTACATTATTTTCACAAATTAAGTCACCAATCAAATTAGCTATAGAAATTAAATAATCCATAAACTTGGACGCAGCATTTTCACCACGATATATGTAAAGGTCTTTAGGTAAATGTTCCGCTATACAATCACTATCGATCACAAGATACACACAAACACTCATCGGTTCGTGTATATTATTAATTGCTATGAATTTACCCTGTTTTTCGTTTACATTTTTTTGCAAACACTCGAAATCTGCATACGCAACTACAGGTACCTTATACTTAAAATGTACATTCTTAAATTTTAAAATTGGTGGATCATCGTTTTCATCTAATTCCGGCATTTTTACTGCAGCAGGTTTATTAATACAACAATAGAGTTTATGGGTTTTCAACTTTTTATGACAGTTTGGCTGTTGATAATGAGCAAAACAGCGTTTACAAAATACCATAGACTTTTCATGTTTAGTCACCTGACTTCTAACTAATCTGGAAAAATTGCTGATATAACAATAATGATTGGTTGTACTATTGGAAATTAACAAAAGATCAAAATGATTTGCACTCTCGTGTGTACACACCCTCAATGTATACACCTCGTTTTTTTTCACTTATACCATAGACATTAACGCTTACACCACTATTAACTTTTTCAAACTTTTTTATATCTTTTAATTCAACTGGAAATTTAAGCATGTTGAAATAAAACTTATCACACAAATTTCTATACCTATCATCAATGCATTGTTTATTTTTTCCCTTTACATAACGAGCTAATATAACCCACTGAAAACATTTGTTAACATTAAAATTTTCTGGATTAATTACTGCATGTTTTTTTTAAATTTCATTGTTTAATGGTAAATAGCTTGAACCTGACAACGGTTGATAGCGACTAAACCGTAACAATATGCCATCAACAAACAGTAAGCTCCACCCACTTCCTTTACCTTGATATTCACTCTTTTCGTGACATATTTTTTTTATCATATCATGTAAAATCACATTTATGTCTGAACCATGAAATATAGACACGTTTATTGTTTTGAATGCACGACTTTGTTTCTCGTTACTACTATGTTTTATGTAAGTACATTGTAAAACAATGTTAAATTTAACAGCACCATAATCATTTAACATTTGCGCTATTATACCATTAATAGAATTTTTATTATTTATTAAAATTAAACAAATATATTTAAAGTGTTTCTGATTTTTTTTCCAAAAATAAGTCTTTAGATTTCCTTTAAATGCATTTTCCAATTCTATAAAACTGTCATTTTGAAAATTGCGATCATATCTTAGCCTAGCAGTTTTTCTTTTTAAATTTACAAATTCTTCATCCTGAGGAGTAATAGACGTTGTAGAAGGACCCGGTATGTCAATTTCCATTGGTTCAACATCAACGTTTTGTAGTTTTCTATTTTTAAAAGGATGAAATTTATTATTTTCCATCTGAAAAAAAATTAAAACTTTTTTTAGATACCAGACGATCCAAATCCGTTAGAACCACGTTCTGTCACGGTGTCTACACTATTGGTTATCATATACAACTGAGGACATTTTGCTTGCTCGCAAATAAGCTGAGCAATCTTGTCACCTTTCCGTATTAAAAAATCCTGGTTTGAATGATTAAACAATATAACACCAACATTACCGGTATAATCAGGATCAATAACACCTGCACCAACGTCAATTCCAAATTTCAATGCTAACCCACTTCTAGGTACTATCCTACCATAACAATTTTTAGGAAGTTTTATTGCTAGGTCAGTAAATATAAGTCGTCTGTCGCGTTTTGGAATTAATACATCAAGCGGTGAACATAAATCAAAGCCAATTGAATGTTGTGTTGCACGTTGAGGTACTATTGCATTGTCAGACAATTTAACATAGCCCAAATATTCTTCATAAACTGTAAATAAATTTAAAAAAATTATTAGTAAATAACCTAAATATTATTAATATTTAAATGTAAATAAAATATTAGTAAATATAAAACTAAATATTATTAATATATAATTGTAAGTAAAAATATCTTAACTACATAAATGTTCAAACCGCTACCTCAGTTAATATTATTAATATATAAATGTAAATAAAATGTTAGTAAATATAAAGCTATATATTATTAATATATAAATGTAAGTAAAAAAAAATCTTAACTAAATAAATGTTCTAACCCCTACCTCAGTTAATATATAAATGAAAATAAAATGTTAGTAAATATAAATGAAAGAAAATATTAATTAGGATGTTGGTCTAATCTTTTTTTTTATCAAATTTTATGGTCTCTTTTTTGACGTTTTTTATTTTTAAAACCCTGTTCCCAACTTCAGTCAGTATATTGTTGATCAAAGTCAAAATTTCTGACTCATCTTCCTTGTTTTTATTCAATAGAAAGTAGCCTTTTTTCGAAACTTTCTGCCAGTAGAACTTCTCCGACTGGCATTTTTTTAAGTCGTTAACGTCAGAAATTTTGATTTTGATCAAGTGGGTACCAGTCTCACCAGGAGTTTGAAATCTTTTTTCTTATGTTACCTGATTGGAAAGAAAACTGTTGGCTTATTACAAGAGGTTCATTTTTTTTGGATTTTTTAAATAATTTTGCAAAATTGTCATCACCGTCATCATTACTATCGTCACTGCTATAATCGGAATCGCTAGTTTGGAAATTTGGAAAATTTTGGGTTTTGTTAGACGTTGAATGTTTTCTTTTGTTAGTTTGGTTAAGAACTTCCCTAGCTATTTTCAACAACTGTTGCACTGTCGCTAGTGGAAACTTTGACATTCCAATTATTGGTTTATTTAGGACAGGCTGGAAAATAGCTAGCAGTTCTTCATAGTCCCTGACCAAATCGGACTGTGCAATCAAACTGTCCTCATTAGAAATATCAGAATTGGAGTTGATTTTATTTTTAAAAATTTTGAAAAGTTGTTGTATGCCAATTGTTAACTGTCTGGACACAGGATTTGTTAAAATTTCATAATTTCCTTTTAGATGAACAACTAGCCTTTCCCATTTGGTCAAGGAATCAACGCCTAACAAAAACAGGCTTTCGATTATTTGTATTATAGTGAAAAATGTACCCTTAGTAGTAGTCTGTTGTTGGGAACAGGACGGGGATGATCTTGAGCAGGACGGCAGGTTGTGCGATTCCTCGCTCCAAGGTCAATGACGATCTGCTGCTGTTCATCGGCCATTACTTTGTAGAAAATCAAGAAGCTGAAAAAATTCATTAAATTAATATAAATCCAAAAGTCTGAATTTATTTTATAATTACTTGTGTATAGAATAAGGTTTCAGTTAAATGAATAAATTGAAAATTCTATTTTAAAAATAATAAATTGATTAAATTGAAATTAAAAGACCGCCAAGTAAAATTATTTCAATATCCAATTTGTATAATAATTTATTTTATAATTAATCGTGTTTAGAATAAAGTTTCAATTAAATGAATAAATTGAAAATAAAATTTTAAAAATAATAAAATAATTAAATTGAAATTAAAAGACCATCAAATAAAATCATTTCAATATCTAATTTGTATAATAATTTATTTTATAATTACTTGTATATAGAATAAATTGAAAATAAAATTTTCATTTTATTCTATTTTAAAAATAATAAAATGATTAAATTGAAATTAAAAGACCGCCAAGTAAAATTATTTCAATATCCAATTTGTATAATAATTTATTTTATAATTAATCGTGTTTTTAGAATAAAGTTTCAATTAAATGAATAAATTGAAAATAAAATTTTAAAAATAAAATAATTAAATTGAAATTAAAAGACCATCAAATAAAATCATTTCAATATCTAATTTGTATAATAATTTATTTTATAATTACTTGTATATAGAATAAAGTTTCAATTAAATGAATAAATTGAAAATAAAATTTTCATTTTATTCTATTTTAAAAATAATAAAATGATTAAATTGAAATTAAAAGACCGCCAAGTAAAATTATTTCAATATCCAATTTGTATAATAATTTATTTTATAATTAATCGTGTTTAGAATAAATTGAAAATAAAATTTTAAAAATAATAAAATGATTAAATTGAAATTAAAAGACCACCAAGTAAAATCATTTCAATATCCAATTTGTATAATAATTTATTTTATAATTACTTGTGTATAGAATAAAGTTTTAGTTAAATGAATAAATTGAAAATATTTATTTATTCTATTTTCAAAAATAGTGAAAAGTTTTATTTTATTTTCAAAGAGTTAGATGAATATATGTTGTTCTTTTCAATATCTCATTTATATATTTTAATCGTTAAAATAGTAATCTTCACTATGTAAAACAGAACAATAATTACCTTATGTCAAAGTCTCTGTGTACGTACTACGACGAAAGCAACAAATAGGTGTGAAGATCTAGCGAGGATCTAGGTGTGAAGATCTGATTTTTTTGTCATAAGAGTGTCGACTATGGTGAAAAAGATGTGAAGACTCAGCAACGAGGAAGAAACTGGTGAAGGTGAAAAGATCTCAACCAGAAGAGTGTTGAAGAAAAGAGGTGGCGTACTACGGTGGTCTAAGGGCGAGGAAGGTGTGGAGCTCTGCTGAACAGCGAGGAGAACAGCGAAGAAGAAACTGACGCAGGAACTCTGAAGTCCCACTCTTGCACAGGAGTATATATAGGGGTCAATTAGTATGTAAGGTAGCGCTGAATGATACACGTAGCGCTCAACCTTTTCATTGGGCCTCGTTAATAATAAAGAACAAACTAACACTGTTACAATATTTTTTTGTACATAAAACACATTTATACATTTTAAACAATATTTTTAACCAACACAGGTTGAAATAATATATTATAATTGATTACATAACATATTGATACTGTTTTATTTCACTTAACAAGTTCGAATTTAATGGAAACAATATGTTAACTTCTTTAATATTATTAAATGGCTGTTGATCCACTACTATCACTTTATTAAATATACTATTATTAGGTGTAAATATCATTTCATGAATATTATGTAATTCTTTTAAATAATCCAAATCTACATAGCCTATTTCTTCAGTCCGATTACGTGAACATAGTCTTTGAAAACAAACCTCTGATTCAGTTTTTAAATAAATAATGAATTTATTTTTTCTAATGACATTTGGTAATATATCATACAACTTTTTTAAAATAATAAACTCGAAATTTTGTAATAGATTTTTTTCTAACATAAGTTTTGAAAAAATCTCGAGACTATCTGTAACAGATCTTTCAACTACCACAATTTTACCTAATTTTGAGTATTCCTCAGCTTTAGACTCATTTTCCATCATGGACAATAACGCTAAGACTTGAAACATAAAACCCCATCTTTTTGAATCTTCATAAAACAATTTTAATACATTTTTACCACAAATTTAACCAAACATCAAGAGGTTCATTAATGAACATACTATTATAACCATTATGATTTAAATAATCGCACAATATATTTCCAAAAGTTGATTTTCCAGCGGATATATTTCCTTCAACATGTATAATCATTATCTTATTTTATTAATTATTATTTATGTGACAAAAGAAAAATACAGTAACAGATTCAAATACACGATATGTAATAATAAATCAATAATTGCTTATTAATCATACATATAATCGTGCACAATGACAAATAAAACTAGTTAAAATGCAACATTGAATCTAGCCTTCCAGAGCCTTTTATAGAAGCACGTCAATGTTAGAGGACG
>JAQJVL010005864.1:0-32444 GCA_035578905.1 Stictocephala bisonia | reverse complement strand
TTCTCCAGCAAATATATGCCTAAGGAATTAATGTATACAGTTACGTTATTTATTTACTTGACCGAATTCACACAATAGCATTCTATTGTACGTTCGTCCTCTGAAACAATAGCATTCTATTGTACTTTCGTCCTCTGAAACAGGTTCAATGGACCTTATTACAGTTAAAATGATTTACATTATACAACAATTGGTTTTGACAAAGTTGTTCTATCATACCAATTAATATAGTTGAACTAATAGACAATTCCTAAATAAATATTTTTCCTTAAACCCACACATTACACGTTATACCACTGTATGTGGTATAACGTACACATTATAAGGAAATCTCGCTATACAAATCCTTTCATTAGGTTCAGGTAACCAGTGGTTTAATACTAAAAATGTCAGAACAGTCCGGTATTGTTGTTCACTCGAGGGTTGGATAAAGTAAAATGATATTAATAATCATTTTGGTTTTAACTGATACGATAAGGATATTACATTCAGAAAATATGATTTTTCTAATCTCTGAATAAACTAAAAAGAACGGTGATGTTAGTTTATCAATGTTAAAAATGAACAAGAAAGAAATTCTTAAACGTTTCCAAAAAAAAAAAAGGCATACGCTTGCAGGTTTAACAGTAAAATAATATTTAACCACTAAATAAAA
The DNA here is from genome assembly GCA_035578905.1 of Stictocephala bisonia. Taxonomy (NCBI): domain Eukaryota; kingdom Metazoa; phylum Arthropoda; class Insecta; order Hemiptera; family Membracidae; genus Stictocephala; species Stictocephala bisonia. The sequence continues at coordinate 31,789 of JAQJVL010005864.1, read as the reverse complement.
CCTAAATGCCCATTAAATAAATGTATGTATTTTTAGAAGTACCTGGACTACTAAACATTTCAATTGTGTACCTATAGTAGGCCAACAAGTTACATTCAAGTTACATAGTAGTGCACGTTGATGCAGGCCGATTTCCTAGCGTTCACCGATACACTGCGTTTGGCCGGTGCCGTGTATTCCGTGTACTGGTCCAGGTGTTTCTTCGCCAACAACGAGCAGTGGTCCGCGTCGTCGAAACCACGTCATGACAACGCATGAACCAACGGTCAATCAGACGGTTGGTCGCGTCTATACGTTCGTTCCGATCGTACTACGACGCTGCCGGAGGCAACGCCAGCATATCCAGTTCGTGTCAGCTGAAAAACAAACAATCGATGTCGTTCAACGTAATTGCGGTCTTACCCGCGTCCCGGTTTTCATTCATACGGTCTTCCAGGACACGGAACATCATTTCACCGCGTTCGCAGCGTAACAGCGGTACTCCCTCGTAGTAGTACTAGTATCGTACTAGTAGTAGTAGTAGTAGTATCAATATCACCGTACGTGTATGGGTGGGTGGGTGGGTCAATACCACCGTACGTGTATGGGTGGGTGGGGCAATATCACCGTACGTGTATGGGTGGGTGGGGCAATATCACCGTACGTGTATGGGTGGGCGGTTAGGTCATTATCACCGTACGTGTATGGGTGGGTGGGGCAATATCACCGTACGTGTATGGGTGGGTGGGTCAATAAAAGAATCGGATGCATGTTTCACCCCTCAGAACCTTGCAATGGTTCCTGTAGAGGTCATCTACGCTCGTGTAAGAGAGTTCCCAAATTGCAACGATTCGTTTTCAGCAGATGAGTATGACCTGATGAAACAGCAATGGAAACAGAGGATGAAGAGGCGTTAGATCATTCCAATGCGGAGTCTTTGCAGTCAACGTTGACCAATGTACCGGGTCTTGGACCGGTACAGTTTCGTTTTTTCGTTGTTGTCTGCCAGGCTGCCTGAGATTCGTTTTTGCCCTGCGTTTTGCGTACTTTGGTAGCCGTTGGCCCAGTTCCGTTTCGTTCCGGGTTCCAGCAGCTTCGGTCAGGTTGGCCTGGCTGTTCAGTTGTCTTGTGCTGCCTGCAGAATTACGTTATGACCAGCTAGACACACTAAAACGTAAGTGTTCATTTTGTAAGTTTCAATATTTAATCACCCTTTTGGTGAAAATACTTTTGTTTCATTGAAAATATTAATCGGGCTTAGTTGTGTTTTCAGGGTTTTGTTAAATTTGTGTTCTTTGTCTAGATGTTTCTCAGACTAGGTTAAAGCCATGTGCTTCCATGTTAATTTTTACCGTTAATTACCGTTAGTGCCTTTTATATCTGCCTTTATTTTCCATTGTAATTCTGTATAATGTTCATTGAGCCTTTCTACAGTTGTAGTTACCGATTTACCATATTTTTTGTTCTTTGACAATAACCTAGCCTATCTTTAGCTTTTCATGTTATAACCTATTGCTCATGTTTCCATAGCCTGGTTTTCAGTTTGTCATTTTTAGTTCATATACGCAATTTATTCTTTGGTAATTGGTTAACTTGTAATTGGTTAAATTGTAAGTTGTTAAATATTCCATAGCCTAAAGTTAAGCTTTCACTGTCTTGTTGCTCCAATCATGTATAAGTTTGTCTCTTCATGTTAAGTTTGGCGAAATCATGCACACTTATATTTAGTGGTTATGTGTAATATTTTGTTGTGATGGCTGGACTGTATTTGATGTGCTGTGTGTTGTGCCTTACAGTCCAGGGTCCTTGAGTAGGACGTTTCACCCTCGGCCTGCCGTCGGGGAATTGCCGACCTTCCACACTGCCAGCCTGGCCTGAGGACCATGTATAGAGGCCATTGGTGACCCTGCTGCCCCACCTACATCTTTGGGTATGAGTCTTCTGTCCTCAGGTCAGTGCTTTCCATGTTGTTTTCCCGGCGGCTGAGCTGGGGGTTTTGCTGTTCAAGTATTTATAAAGAAAAAAAAATGGAAGTGCTATATAATATAAAAGCGGAAAAAAAAAGTTTGTGGAACTATGTAATTGGTGACTAGGCCTAAAACTGTTTGGACAAAGTGAGAAAACAGCCATGGGGACTTATATATTTTTTTTATTTAAAAAAAAAAAAAAAAAAGGAAAAACTTGAAATACAAAAAGAACTTTTGGGTGTTAATATTTATTTATATTTATATTTCTTGTTATTAATTAATTAGTTTTATTTGTTGTTATATCTTTTTAGATTTTATAGTTGTTAGGTCCCTATGGTTAAGTTATGTGATTTATTTATATGTTTAGGTCTAGTTATTGTTATATATTTTTTTTGTTAAGTGTATTAGGGGGGGGGGGTTTTTGAAGTGCATTTTTACTCGAACGGTACCGTGTTAGATTTTCTTTTAATTGTTTAATTTTTTAAACTTTCACCAAAAGGGGATTATTGTTCTTTTGCTTAACTTTTAATTCGGAGCTGCCCAGGGATTCCGGCTTACTCCCTGGCCCGGTGGAATCAAGGGATTCGGGCTAAATTGCCGGTTTAAATGTTGTGATCCAAAAGTTTTCTAAATTTTCACTTTTATTTGGGGCCTATTAAATTTTTCTTACGTTTTGGGGTGTCTCAGGCTAAACTGCAGATAGGCCATACAGTTGATTAATTGTTAAATTTTGGGTATTTGTAGAGTTTGTGGTATTTATAGCGTTTGTTATTATTGTGTTGTATCTTGTTATTTTAGTGTTTATGGTTATTGATTTAAGTGAAAATTTATATTGTGGCCTTCTGCCTTTTATGTTGTGGCCCTCTGCCGTTTTGATTTATTAGTATTTTCTGGTTTTCATGATAATAAATTAGTTTTGCTCAGCTGCCGAGTATTATTTTGACCCTCCAACTGCCACCCGTGCTCCCATCGCTCGACTTGTTTTGAGCCATCCCCCGGTTGGCACGCTTTCCAGCTTTGGTGGGGGGGATGGGTCTCAATTGGTAGCAGAGCGTGGTTGCCTTAAAAAAAAAAAAAAAAATTAATTCTTTCTTGGTTTTTGACGGTGGGTGTTTCCCTGTTAGTAGGTCATGGTTGGCCGACCTACCGTCAAGGTGTCTTGGTAATACGTAGAAAAAAAAAAAAAAGACAAATAAATAATTATTTAAAAAGAAAAACAATTAAAAACCAAATAAATCATTTAACTTTGTATTTAAAAAAAAAAAAAAAAAAAAAAAAAAAAACCTAGGCAATCCGCTTGGTTACTGTGTTGAAGGGTTTCATGGGTGGATTGGAGTGGTCGGCAGTGGCTCGGTAGGCTGAGGGTTTAGTTCGTCTTGGACCCTGGAGTTGTCGTTTTTTGTGTATACTGTTGAGAATTTTGTTTTGCGAGATGGCCTATCTGCAGAATGTTGCGCTCCTGGTCAAGGAGGAGTTGATTTTCGAATTGAGGTCGCGGGGGTGTGACTCCGGAAGGGGATGTTTTGAATCTCCGGAGGTTGCTGCGGGGAGCAGTTGTCCGCGGGTACGGCGGTGGATTGGTCTGACCTGCTGGAGGTTGGTGATGAGTTGGGGATTTGTAAACGGAAGGTGGAAGATTGGGAAGGGGTGTTAGAGGATTTGCAGTTTGAACCTCCAGTGGGTCGTGACCGGGCCTGCCGCCTTGCACGTTTGGGGCATCTGCTTGCCCGTTTAAGGCTGGTCAACCGGGCACCGGGGTTGGAACCATCGGATAGGGCGTGGATCTTGGAGAGTGTGTCTAGGCTTGAGGAGATTTTTCAGGCACTCTCCGGGTCCACGACTCCTACGGGTCTGGGTCAGCGGCCTAATTTTGCTCTGTCGCCTAACGTGTCGAGGCCGCAGGCTGAGACAACGGCTTTCACTGTGCCTGAGGTTCCTTCTGAGCCTGCAGGAGTTTCCGTTGAGGTTGCTTGTGGTTCGGCTCCAGCTGCCGTTCCTACTACTTCTTTGGGTTCACCTGCTCTTCTGCAGCTGAGCTACCACAAGCTGCCTAACCCTCTCACGCCCATGATCCAGAATCTCCCTGTGATCGATGGGATGGATCCTGAGGAGCTTCTTAAGTTTCTGGTGGCCTTTCTCAGACTTAGTGAGATGCCCGGCATGCAGGCTGGGGACTTGCTTCGTCTGGTGTTCCCTTATTGCAGAGGTCCCGTTGGGGGAGTTGCTGAGTTCTGTCTTGGCCAGTGATGCCTCGGTGGACTCGTTCCCATCGAGAGTTACTTTCATCGTTTCTTCCCATTCGACTCAGGGAGAGGATGGTCATGGACAGATTTTATCGGTCGCAGGGTAGGGGCGAGTCTCTGGCAGCCTATGTCTCTTCAGTCAAGGAAGCTCGTCAAGCGTTGCGCCTCACCCTTCTGAAGCTGACACCGTTCGTGTCATCCTGGATGGCATTTCTCCCGAAGAACGGTGCAGATTGGTTTTTGCTGGTGTTCCTTCTACTTTTCGGGAGCTGCATCAGCTGTGCATTGTTTCGCGCAGCGTGCAGTTCTCAGACCAGCAAGGGAGGGATCTGAGAGTCATCGTGCTCTCCCCACCCGTCGACCGGCTATGTCTTTAGGTGTGAGTCAGCCAGTGGAGGGTCGTGGTTCTCGGCCTCCTGTTGTGTGTTTTGCTTGTGGCCAACCTGGTCACATTCGACGTGGACTGTCCACGTGCTCGAGGTCGTGGGGCGGGAAACGCTCAGCGCGGGGGGTTGCCTCCACAGTAGCTCCCCGCGTTGTTGCGACTGACCGTGGCCATTTGCCTTTGACACGTGCCCATAGCAGGAGTGTCGGGGATTTTTCGGGCCTTGCTGGCATGGCTTCCCTGGGACTTAGTGCGGTCACCTCGGTGTGTCCTGGCGTTTTTGTATCTTTTGGTGGTACGGTGTGTCGAGCCCTTCTTGATTCTGGTTCGGCATGCAGTATCATCAGCCTTTCTCTTTTTGAGTCCCTTGACGCCTTAGGACTTGTCAGGCACACCGAGCCCACTTCTATTACTTGCTGGACGGCATCCCAAACTCCTCTACCTATAATTCTAAAGGCGTTTTTTCCATTTTAAAATTGAAGGATTTTCCTGAGAGGTGGGGTTTTCTTGTTGCCAAGGACCTGGCGGTTTCTTGTATCCTAGGGGCAGACTTTATTTCTAAGAGTGGTATGGTGCTTGACCTCCAGAAGCGCCAGATATTTTTCAAGTTTAATCGGCGAGTTTTGGTGCCTCTAGTAGGGGATTCTGACTGCCCTCCTGCGGTCAGAGAGGTGGGTTGTGAGCCCGAACAACCCAAGGTGGATCCAGTTGGTCATCTCCCCCCTGAGCAGGCGGAGGCCATTAGGAGGCTGTGTTTGCGGTTTCCTGATGTGCTTACGGCTGAGCTTGGGGTCACTTCTCTTCTGGAGTATGAGATCCACCTCACGATTCTCAGCCAGTTAGAAGTCATCCCGTACAACTTGCTCCCCAAAGATGGAGGTTATGAGGGCTATGATTGAGGATCTTCTGAGCAAGGGTGTGATTGAACCGTCTCGTTCTGCTTATGCCAGTCCAGCTTTTCTTGTGCCCAAGCCTAATGGTAAGTCTAGGCTGGTGATGGATTATCGGAGGCTCAACGCTAAGGTCGCTATTGACTCTGGTACCTCTGCCTGATTTGCATTCTGCGTTTGATTGGTTCGGTAAGGCTAAGTTTTTCAGTGTTTTCGATTTGAACCAGGCCTACCATCAGATTCCATTGAAGAAGGAATCACGGCCTATGACTAGCTTCTGTGTTCCCTGGAATCTTTACCAGTTCACTAGGGTTCCTATGGGTCTTGCTGTGGGTTGCCCAGACTCTTACTCGTCTGCTTGATTCCATCTTCCATGATGTGAAGTTCAAGTTTGTTTTCAATTACCTGGACGATCTTCTTGTCTACAGTGAGACTTTCGGGGAACACATGCAACATCTGGAGGAAGTTTCTTAGTCGCCCTTAAGTCAGCTGGCCTTACCGTCAATCCAGAGAAAGTCACTTTTGCTCGTCCTGAGATTTCTTTTCTGGGTCATCTTATCTCTTCTCGAGGCGTCTGCATAGATCCTGCGAGGACCCAGGGCATTCGGGATTTTCCTCCTCCCAGAGATGCCAAGGGGATTGCCCGTTTTGTGGGGATGGTGAATTTTACCGTCGCTTCATCCCTAACGTGGCCGAGCTTGCTGCCCCGTTTGAACGAGCTGCGAAAGAAAGGTGTCCCTTTTGTGTGGGGCCAAGCTCAGCAGACTGCCTTTGATGCTCTCAAGGAGGCTATCATGCAACCTCCTGTTCTGCGTATGCCTGATTTCAGCAGAGAATTTGTTCTTCAGACTGATGCCTCCTCCTCCGCCATTGCTGCTGTTCTTTCTCAGGAGTTTGATGGGGTCAGGCAGCCCCATCGCTTTTGCTTCGAGGACGTTGTCTCACCAGGAACAGAAAGCTTCTTCCATCTATGAGTTAGAGTGTCTGGCTGTTGTCTTTGGTACGGACAAGTTTCGGCGTTTCTTGGAACACGCTGAGTTCATTGCTGGAGACGGACAATCAGGCACTATCTTGGCTTCTTGGCCCATCCCGACAGCTCGAGGAAAATTGGTCGCTGGGTGGTCAAAATTTCTGCTTTAAGTTCCGAGTTCAACATCTTAGGGTACCCAGAATGTCATCGCGGATGCTCTTTCCGCATGTATCATGAACCCAGTGATCCACCGACTGAGGCTGTTGCTCAGTGTGGTGCTGTTCTTCTGGATTTTCCTCTGGCTTATGACGACCTACTGTCCCATCAGCAGAAAGATCCTGAGCTGTCAGTCATCTTAGGTGAGCTTAAAGAGGGGGTGCCCACCCTCCCCTATTTTTTTTCCCAAAAAGGGGGTCTCTGTTGCCGCCCTCGACAGAGGGTAAAACCCCGTGTGGGGGGCCCTGCCTAGCCCATCAAGCCCGATGGTCTTTCATTTATTTTCACTCTTCTTTGTGGGGGGTTTCATCTTGCTTCATAAGGGACCATCGTTTAAGTTTCCCGTAGGTACTTCATCTGGAAGGGCAGGGGCCCGGGGATTTTGTGGCAGAGTGGGGGCTTGTCACCTGTGCTTTTCTCAGAAAGCCTAGCCCAAAAAGAAAAGGTTAGGGTTGTTATTTTCTAAAGGGTCCCCGACTTTCCTTTTGAGAAGGTGTTAAATCGACCCCGTGGGTCCCTTTTCCCCCCGTAGCAAGCAGGTAACTCCTCCCTCTTGTTTGTGTGGTTTGCTTTCTCGAATTTTCGTTTGGTTTTTCCCATTTCGGAGGGCCACGGCAAAAGTCACCATCCGTCCCTTTTCCATCCCAACTTTTCCAGCACTTTGGTGTCCCTTCCACTTTTGGGGTCCGACAACGGTAGCCGTTTACCTCCCCATGAGTTTCTTTAGGTTCTTTTTTGGCAATGGTTTAAAGGCATGGGATACCCTCCTTATTCCCCACACCCTTCTAAAGCAGAGCGGTTAACCCGGGCAATTTCGGCCCCTGCTTATTACTTTCCATGCCTGGAAGCAAAAACACCTGGGATTGAGAGTCCCTTGGCTCCAGCTTGTTTTTTAATTTTTCCCAAAGCAGGGAGAGTCACAATGCCACTCCCTTCAAAATTCTACATGGTTTCCCCTTTCCTAACAATTTTTGTCCAACTTGTGGAGGCTAGGGGAACTTCTACCTAGCCAGGTCCCACGACGTATTTGTCCACGTGGCGGGCTGCCCGGCGCAACCTGCTACGGGGTAGAGAGAAGTAAGGAGGAGGTATGATAAGGGTCGTACCCCTAACCCTTTTCGGGTTGGGGAGATCTTTTTCCTTTGTCAGGTCACCCGGTCGGGTTGGGCCCGGGAAACGAAGAGCTGCAAAGTTTTGCTACCCGGGGGTTTGGGTCCCCACCGAAATCGACAGGTTTTGTCACCGGGAAATTTCCCTCTGCTGGTTGACCCCCAGTCGGGGCCAGGGTTTTGGGAAAAGCCCATGTGTCCCACCCTTAAGGCTTTCTGGGGAAGGGGTTGGCCCCAGGGTTGGTTTTCCGGGGGTTTCTTGGGGAAAAAGAGTTTTTAAATCACCTCTGCGCCCTAGGTGGCTGTTCTGAGAGAGTCTTCTCTCCCCTCTTTTTTCTTTTTGGGGCCCCGGGACGGGGCGGGGGGTATTTTGCTCCCTTTTCGGGGGTTTTTTCCCCTCTTATTTTTCTTTTTGGCCGCCCTTTGGGGAAACCCCCACTCTTGGGAGGTTTTTCGTCTTCTTTTGGTTCCCTGGGGGGGTACCGAGTGTTCCCCCCTGCCGGGTGTTTGGGGTTTTTGCAGAGGGAGGTTGTCCCGGGTCTTGGCCCGGGTACAGTTTGGGTTTTTTTCGTTTTTGGTCTGCCAGGCTGCCTGAGTTTTTTTTTTTGCCCTGCGTTTCCCGTATTTTGGTAGCCTTTTGCCCAGTTCGTTTGGGTTGGGGGTTTCCCCCACCAGAACTTGGGTCAGGTTGGCCTGGCTGTTCGGGGGTTGTCTTGTGCTGCCTCAAAATTTACTTTTTATCCCCAAGTAGACACAAAAAAACGGAAGTGTTCATTTTGTAATTTTTCAATTTTTAAAATCCCCTTTTGGGGGAAAATATTTTTTGTTTCATTGAAAATATTAATGGGGTTTTAGTTGTGTTTTCAGGGTTTTTGTTAAATTTGTGTTCTTTGTTTTAATGTTTCTCAGACAAATTTTAAAGCCATGTGTTTTCCATTTTAATTTTTCCCCGTTAATTACCGTTAGTGCCCTTTTAAAATTTTCCCTTTTAAATTTTCCATTGTAATTCTTTTATAATGTTCATTGAGCCTTTCTACTTGTAGTTACCGATTTACCATTTTTTTTGTTCTTTGACAAAAACCCTACCCTATTTTAGCTTTTCATGTTAAAAACCCTTTTGGCTCATTTTTTCCCAAAAGCCTTTTTTTCAGTTTGTCTTTTTTGGGTTCATATACGCAATTTTTTCTTTGGAAATTTGGGTTTAAACTTGAAAATTGGGAAAATTGTAAGTTGTTAATTTCCATAGCCAAAAGTTAAGCTTTAAATGTCTTGTTGTCCAATCATGTATAATTTGTCTCCCCAGGGTTAAGTTTGGCAAAATTTCAGGGCACACTTATATTTAGGGGTTATGTGAAATTTTTTGGGTTGTGATGGCGGACGGGTATTTGAGGGTGCTGTGGTTGTCCCTTTACATTTCCAGGGTCCTTGATTTGGACTTTTTCACCCTGGGCCTCCCGCCCCGGGGAATTCCCGGGACCCCCCCAACACTGCCACCTTTGGCCTGAGGCCCTTTGTAAAAGGGGGCCTTTGGGGTGACCCCTGCTCCCCCCACCTACATCTTTGGGTTTTGAGTTTTCTGTCCTCAGGGTCAGTGCTTTCCATGTTTTTTTTCCCCGGCGGCTAGCTGGGGGTTTTGTGTTAAAAGTATTTATAAAAAAAAAAAAAGGGAAGTGCTTTTATAATAAAAAAGGGCAAAAAAAAAAAAGTTTGGGGAAATGAAATTTGGTTTACTGGGCCTAAAACTGTTTGGACAAAGTGAAAAAAACAGCCAGGGGACTTTTTTAAAATTTTTTTTTTAAAAAAAAAAAAAAAACAAAAAAAAAATTTTGAAATACAAAAAAAATTTTTGGGGTGTTAATTTTTTATTTTTTATTTATATTTCTTTTTAATTAAATTAATTAGTTTTATTTGTTGTTATATTTTTTTAAAATTTTATATTTGTTGGGTCCCTATGGTTAAGTTATGTGATTTATTTTATTTGTTAGGTCTGGGTTTTTGTTATATATTTTTTTTTTTTAAAGGGTGTATTGGGGGGGGGGGGGGTTTTTTGAAGGGGCATTTTTACCCCCGAACGGTACCGTGTTAGATTTTTTTTTAATTGTTTAATTTTTTTAAAACTTTCCCCAAAAAAGGGGATTATTGTTCTTTTGCTTAATTTTTAATTTCCCGGAGCTCCCAAAAAGGGATTGGCTTACCCCCGGGCCCGGTGGAATAAAGGGTTTTGGGCTAAATTGCCAGTTTAAATTTTTGGGGGATCCAAAAGTTTTTTTAATTTTTTCACTTTTATTTGGGGCTTAATTTTTCCCCCTTACTTTTTTGGGGTGTCTCAGGTTTAAACTCAGTTTAGGCCATACATTTGGGTTTAATTGGAAAATTTTTGGGTATTTGTAAAAGTTTTGGTATTTATAGCTTTGTTATTATTGTTTTGTATCTTTTTAAATTTTAGTTTTTAGGGTTTTATTGTTTTAAGGGGAAAATTTTTATATTTTTGGCCTTCCCCCTTTTAAATGTTGGGGCCCTCTGCCTTTTTGATTTTTTAGTATTTTTCGGGTTTTTCATGATAATAAATTGTTTTTGCTCAGCTGGCCGGGGTATTATTTTGACCCCCCAAACCCTGCCACCCTTGCTCCCATCGCTCGACTTGTTTTGAGCCACCCCCCCGGTTGGCACGCTTTCCGTTTTTGGGGGGGGGGAGGGGCTCCCCCAAAGGGATGAGGGGCCCGCCTCTTAAATTAGTTGGGGGATAAAAAATCTAAAAAAATTTGTAAAGGGGTTTCTTCTAGTGTTATTGTATTTTATAGTTTTACTATTACAATCGTGTTTATGTTTAGTGCTGTGCTTTGTGAAAGTATAAAAAAAAGTCTTGTGTTTTTAATTAAATACAAATAATTTTTTTTTTATCTTTATTTATCTTTTTTTATTAAGATTATCTAACCAAAGTTAAACGACATACAAAGATAACAAATAATAATAAGAAGAAATATACAAAAAATAAATAAATAAAATCCGACGTCTACTTCCAAAGTAAATTTATATACTTTTAGCAAAATTATGTTCTATTAACCACTTCAATTTACTTCATTCTTACTTTTATTTAGATGTTCTATTCAAATATTAAATTACACGCATAAGATAACATATATAAAATACATCACAGTTAAAATTTTAAAGGATGTAAGTAGTAGGTTTTGTCCTATAAAATAGTAACTCAGCGCTTCGTGGTTGTTATCTGCGCTTGCTTAGCTTTTCCCCCATGGATATCTTTAAACAATCACATAAAAATGAAAGCTTAGCCTACTGCCGTTCCCTTAGGTAACAAAGTTTCATTGTACATCAAACCCAATAGGTCTACTTTATTTTGGGAAAGGGAAAAAGTATCAATCATATAGATTTTTAGAAAAACCCCCTTAAACATTGAAACCAAATCAAATAAGTTTTAGTGTCATGTCTATTTAATCAGCTGTTTAAATATATCATTAAATTTTATTAATACTAAATTTACTTTTATAAAAACAGGAAATGTTGATAGGCTGTTTTCCCCCTTAAGAATGGAGTTTCGAGAAATTTTTTCTTCGTGGGTCTCTGTGATACAAAAGCTAACTTCCCTCCAAATATAGTCAGAATCTACTCAGTTTTTTTCCAAAGATTTTTCCTTTTGGGAGTATATTTTTTTTTAAATTTTAAAATTTTTTATTAAGTTTTACAATTTTTTTAAAACGATTAGTAGTTTTCCCAAGTTTATTGACTAAGAAAACGTACGTGCACAACTTACAACCACGCTACACATTCCTTCTGAGCTGGAATGTCAGTCGTTTTATGTCAAAAATGTTTCCCCCAAAACCCTTTTTGGGTTTCCACAAGTATTTAGATACAGTTTGAAATTTTATTATTAAATGACCAAAATATAAAATTAATGATTTTAAAATATTTAAATTTTATTTTTTAAAGTATTTACAATTAACACTATTCATATGAATTACATTTCTTTCTCGATAGCTGTTGAAAACTAAATACCAGATAAATAATTAACAATTGTAAACTTGTTTGAAGACAATTAAAAGTAAGCAGATGTAGAAGTAACAATTAATTACAAGCATTTATAATATAGAGTACCACATTTTACAATAAAAATAATGATAAATACTGCTGTAAAACGATGAAAAAATCAAAACCTTGTTTAAACCTAAGCCTTTAAACACATCGTACATCGATTCTGATTGTTTTAAATATCATTCTAAAAAGAAAATGGATGGGAAAATATATTTTTCCTTATTGAATTTAAAATTTTAATGTTTTTAAATGAATCAAAACACCCCCAGTAATTAATTGTATTTTTTTTGTTAGGGGCCCTTTTGGTTACAATGTTACCACTTCAGAAATAATAAATTTAAAAGCAACATTTTCATTTATTTATCTAATAATAATAAAATTTTTAATGTAGTATATCAAATGAATGATAAAAACAGGTTATCATTGTAACAAAGAATATGTTTATTGAAATCTATATTTTCAAATACAATGTTGTTTTAGTAATATTTCACAGGGTATGGTGGATCGTGCCTGCCTTTAACTTATTGTTTTAATAATATTTCACAGGGTATGGTGGATCGTGCCTGGATTTAACTTATTGTAATAGTAATATTTCACAGGTTGGGTTTGGGCGGCCTGGCTTTAAAATTATCGTTTTTTGTAATATTTCACAGGGTATGGGGATCGGCCTGGCTTTAAAATTAATTTTTTAAAGTAAAAATTTCACAGGGTTTTGGTGGATCGTTTCCCGGGGGTTTCACTTATTGTTTTAGTAATATTTCACAGGGTATGGTGGATCGTGCCTGGCTTTAACTTATTGTTTTAGTAATATTTCATAGGGTATGGTTGGGTTTGTGCCTGGTTTTTAAATTATTGTTTTTTTAATATTTCACAGGGTTTTGGGGGGAATCGTGCCTGGGTTTTAAAGTATTTTTTTGTAATATTTCACAGGGTATGGTGGATCGTGCTTGGCTTTAACTTATTGTTTTAGTAATATTTCACAGGGTATGGTGGATCGTGCCTGGCTTTAACTTATTGTTTTAGTAATATTACACAGGGGGAGGGGGAAAACGGCCTGGGTTTTTAAATTTTTGTTTTAGTAATATTTTTACAGAGTTTTTTTGGTTTGGGTCGCGCCTGGCTTTAACTTATTGTTTAAAATAAAAATTTTACAGGGTTGGTGGACGTGCCCGGCTTTAATTTTTGTTTTAGTAATATTTTTACAGGGTTTTGGTGGATCGGCCTGGCTTTTTAACTTTTTGTTTTAGTAATATTTCATAGGGTATGGTGGGTTTGTGCCTGGCTTTAATTATTTTTTTATAAATATTAAAAAACAGGGGATGGTGGATCGTGCCCGGGTGAACTTATTGGGTTTTTGTAGATAATATTTCACGGGTAAAGGTGGGGTCGTGGGGCCCGGGTTAACTTTTTGTTTTTTGTAATTTTTTTCATAAAGGGGAGGGGGGAAAAAGTGCCTGGCTTTAACTTATTGTTTTAGTAATATTTCACAGGGTATGGTGGACGGCCTGGCTTTAAACCCATTTTTTTTGGGAAATTTAAAAAAATTTTGCATTTTAAAACCGTTAAATTTACTACAAAAACTTTTTCCGATAATTAACTACCCCCTTGATAAATATTTATTACCTAAAAAATTTTCCCCCTTAAAATTTTTACCCGTCCAAATGTGGTATTCCCTTTGAAACTTGAATCCGAAAATCGCTGGCCATATTTTTAAAGGCCCTTTTTGAGAAGTTTCATACGGGGGGAAAAGGGGGATTCGGGGGTAAGTCAATCCCTTGGATTTACCAAATTTTTCAAAACTTTAGTTTGCCTCCTAACATAAACCCAACCCTTATTTTGATGAAAAAGTAGTTGTATTTAAATAACCAAAAAAGTAATGGTAGAGAATCTACGAAAAAGGTCCGAAATTTAAATTTAGAAAGAAGGAAATAGTTATTCTTAGGCATATTCATACATTTAGATTACAATTTTTTTAAGTTTTTAAAAACGAAAAGGGAAAAAAGTAGAAGTGTCTCAGCCAAAGAAAATTTTTTTTCTTTAGAAAAAATTTTTGGCATTAATAATAAGAAAACCCCCTTGACAAATATTAATTTTTATGGAATATACTGTATACGAATAGTTCCTGAGTCTCCTGTTTTCTATAAAGCATATAATACAAGTATTCTTGTTACTTAAAAATTTTTTTATTATTATTCAATTATTTTAAATTAATATTTTATACAAAAAAAATTATTTTAACAAAATTTTTTCATATAACATATATATATATATTTTTTTATAGGTTTTTTGCAATAGTTATATTTGAATTTTCTAAATTTCCAAAAACGGAAAGTTATGTTTAAATTTATACAGGAACCCTTTTTAAATTTTTAAAACGTTTAAAAACCCGGGTAAAAAAAGAAATTTTTTCAATGTCAAATAGAATTTTCTAATTTCATAGAGGGCATGATGTTTAATCACTACAGGAACTTTTAGTTTTTTTATGTGGGAAAACCGGGTTTTAAAAGGTTTTTGCAAATTTTCCCTTTTAGAGCTTTCCCCAATATTTATAGGAGGGCATGAAAGTTTAATTTACTACAGGAACTATTAGAAATTTTTTACGTTAAAAACCCGGTTTTAAAAAGGTTTTTTTCAATAGTTGTAAAGAATTGTTAATGTCAAGAGGACATGATAGGGTGTTTAAAACTAAAGGAAATTTTTGGGTTTTTTATCGTTTTTAAACCCGGGTAAAAAGGATTTTCAATAGTTATATAAAAGTTCCTAATTTCATAGAGGGCATGATGTTTAATCACTACAGAAACTTTTAGATTTTAAATCGCAAAACGAGATATAAAAGGTTTTTGCAATAGTTGTTAAAAAATTGGTTTTAAAGTCATGGGACATGATAAAGCTGTTTAATCACTACAGGAACTTTTGGATTTTATATCGTAAAACCCGGGTAAAAAAGAAATTTTTTCAATATCAAATTTGAATTTTTCCCAATTTCATAAAGGGCATGAATTTTTTTATCACAAAAGAGGAACTTTTAGATTTTAAATCGTAAAACCTGATATAAAAGGTTTTTGCAATAGTTGCATGGAATTGTCTAATGTCATAGAGGACATGATATGCTGTTTAATCACTACAGGAACTTTTGGATTTTATATCGTGAAACCGGATATAAAAGATTTTTGCAATAGCCAAATAGAATTTTCTAATTTCATACAGAGGGGTATGTTAAATTTACTACAGGAACTTTTTTTTGGTTTTTTTTATCGTGAAATAGTATATTAAAAATAATATAATCTAAAATTACCTTCAGTAAAAGATAAATTTAAATTTTGCCTTTTTTTAAAATTAACTTCACAGCCCCCATTAAAAATCCCTCAATGAAAAAACGCACGAGTTTTATATATTTAACCAGGGTTTCACTCTAATACATGCCAACAATTACCTAACCCCTAAAAAAGTACACTGTATAAGCTTGGGGATTTTTTGGTAACTTGTTGAATAGTCTGCACTAATTAACCAGTGAGGGGATTTCATTCAAAAGAAATTAGTCATTATTGAGGGTTAGGTTAAATAAAAAAAAAAACCCAATATAATTCCCAAATTTTTTTTAGGGGTCCTACTGGTTCATGATTTTATTTTTTTATTTTGTTAAATTTTTATTTGTAAAAAAGTATTCTAAAAAAATTTTTGATTTTTTAGAAAAAAAAACACAAATAAATTAAATATGCAACATTTCTCAAACAAGATTTTTTAAAAAATTTTTTTTTCATTTTAATAAAAAAATGCCCGTATTTTAAATTTGGGCCTATTTGTATTTTTTTCTTTATTTAAAGGGTTCTTGGGAAATAAATATATAAATTTTATTTATCTCTTTAAATTCGTTAAAAAAAATTTAAAAATTTTTTTTTCCCCCAAATTTTTACAATAATAAGGATTGCCTTAGTATTGTAGTACCCCTTTGTATTTTCTTTGAAAAAAAAAAGTAAAATATTTAAATTAATTTCTTTTAAAGGGAAAAAATTTGTTTGGAACCCTAAAATTTTCATGTCCCTTTCTCAAATAAATATTTGATTTAAACCATACATACATTTTTTTTCTTTTTTTAAATTTTTTTTATTTTTTAAACTGGTTAGTTTATTTAAAAAACCTGGTTAAATTTTACCAAATGCATTTTATTATACTATTGATGAATGTTGCTCTTTTAAAAATGACTGTGTTTACTAAAACTTACTCGTAATTATGCAAAATTATTTCACAACTAAGTATTTTCTTAACAGGTTCAAGTACAACAAATAAATTTTTCATTTTAAATTAAATATACCCGATTACGAAAACAAGTTGTGAAGCGATTTTTTTGCCCCTTTTAATGAGGGGATTAAGGGAGGTTTTATCCACTATCCACTTAACACACTAAACCCGTGGGGGAAACTCATCGTATTAGCCTTCCCTGGGTTTCTTTAAATTTCTTATGAAAGTTCCTAATCATGTGTTTCTTAAGGCAAGTAAAAGATGAAATGATTTATTATACAATAATAATTTTCCCTTGAAAAATTTAAATTTTTAAAAACGGGCCAACTATTATATTAATTATTTAAATTCAACTCTACCCTAATGTCAAGAAGAAGGTTAATTTACTCAATATTGTGTAGTTTATATAACGTTGTTTTAAAAAACTACGAAAACCCCTCATTATATCAAGTACTTACAAATGGGGGCTGATTTATTTTAAAGGTGGGAAACTTAATTGTTTTTTTTAATTTTTCGTTTGTATTTTATTTCGGGGTTAAAAAATCTATTAAAAGTAATATGTTTATTTGCTTGTATTTGAAGCCAATTTTCTATTACGTACTAATTTCTTGCCCCACCCCAAAAAAAAATTTCAAAAAAAGTTTTTTTAATAAATGCCATAACAAAAAATTTTTTCTAAAAAAAATGAATGTGGGGCTTTTTTAATTTAAAAAGCTTTTTCCCGCTCGAATACCATACGTAGTTTTTTTTAAATTTTCATTTAAAAAAAAATATTTAAAATTTTTGTGTTTTCTACAAAGTGTTCTCATTGCAAGGATTGTTTTGGGTTTTAAAAATTAAAAATTTATGACTTGGTTTTGGTTTTACAATATTTCACAAACTTGCGTATGTGGTAGTATAAAAAAAATTTTACTTTTCCCTTTTTAAACCCTAAAAAATGGAAAAGAACCCTTTTTTGGTTTATTTATGAGTTTCAGTTTTTATGAAAAACAATTTGCTTTAATTTTTTTTTTTTTTTTTACTTCCCTCCAAACCCTTTCTTGGGGGGCTGCAAGCCCGAGGGATAAAACCCTTTGTCACCCCGGGTTTTGTAATTCCCACTAAAAACCAAACGGCGGAAAATTCGAACCTTGGAAAATGCACTATAGAGGGAATTTGAAAAAGCCTTTTGCCATTAAGCCATCACCCTATTTTCCCAAGATTTTTTAGAAAGGAAAATTAACAAATTTTTGATTTGGGAAATTTAACATTTTAAAACTAATATATTATTTTACATTATATTTTGAAAATTGTTGTGGGGATTCCCATGTGTTAAAAACAATAATCCCTTGATAAAACAAAGTAATGAAGATCATTTCTTTGTTTTTTTTATGTTTTGCAAAGATCCCTTTAAAAAATTGTAATTATTTTTTTCCAGTTCTAAAGTAAAACAAGAAAAACCCAAATCATTTCAAATTTGAAATCCCGCTTGGGCTTGGCAAACATCCCAAAAACCACTTCAAAAAAGTCCCCAAAACTTGGGGAGAGCGAGGGATTGTTTGATGTTTATTTCATTTAAATGATGTCTCCACCGCCATGGGTAAGGGTTGACACAATTCCCCCCCCCATGGGCATTTTTTTTGTAAAGGGTTTACTTTTTTCTTGTTTGGTTTTTAGACTTATACATTTTCCCCAAGAGGGTATTTTTTTTTATAGTATTTTTTTTTTTTGTTGATTGAAGGGACCCCTTTTTGTGTTTTAAAAAGTGTTTTTTATTTTTAAAAATTTCAGAATAAACTTTCCCTAAAATACTAAAAGGTTTAAAGTTTTGTTACTAATTTTTCAAGAGTTTGGAGGCCCCTACTAAAAAATGGTTTTACAAACCGTTTGGAAAGGGACTACCCACAAAAAGACGTTTACTTTTGTTTGGGGGCACTACTACAAACTGGTGTTTACATCCGTTTGGAGGCACTTTTACAAAATGGGTGTTTAATCCGTTTGGAAGGCACTACTACAAAAAGACGTTTACATTCGTTGGAGGCACAAAAACAAACTGGTGTTTACCTCCGTTTTGGGGGCACTACTAAAAAAAACTGGTGTTTACAAACCGTTTGAGGGATACTACAAAAATGGTGTTTTCAAACCGTTTTGGGGGTAGCACTTGGGAAAACCAATAGTAGGTTCCATGATCGCCCCCAGCTGCTTCTCTGGGGTTTTTAAATTTTAAATTTTGGCAATCTTTGCAAATATATAAGAAAAACATCTAGAGCCCTTTTAAAGCCCAAAATCAATATTTAAGATTTGACGATGCTCACGTAAACCACAATTTGTTAAATCCATTTTTCTTTAAAACAATTTGTATTTTTTTCTTTCTAAAACCAAAAAACGCTTGGTGCCCCCCCCATTTCCCTAATACGTAAAAAAAATATAAGTTTTAAGTAAACAAAAACTACAAAACCAGTTTGGGACATTGGTACGTTGGGGTGCCGGTTTTTTAATATCTCTAAAAGGTATCTCCCTTTTTTAAAGGGAAAATTTCCCGGTTATCATCAGTTTTTTTAAAAAAAAGGTTTTAAATTTATTTCTAACGGGGGCTTTTTTTCAGTTTAGGGGTTTTTGAATAGAATAGCACAAAAATAATTTAAATTTTAATTAGGAAAAAAAAATCAAATGGACTTCCCTTTTCCTTTAAAATATAATTAAATGAGAATGTATGCAGTTTTAACCCTTTACCTGTTTAAAAATTTTTTTAAAATTTAACTGAAAAATATTAAAATTTTTTTTTTTTATATTTTTCCCACATTACATGATCTTGAAACTTCGCCCAGTAAAAATCTTATAACTAATAAACCCTTTTAAAGTTTACGCTTAAAATTAAAACTTAAGTTGCCTTCCCTTCCAGACCACCAAGGCTCATATTTCATTTTGAATTTACTTCAATTTTTCATTCAAAAATTAAATTAGCTTTGGAGTGGCCGTAAATATATTTTTTTAATTTTTTAAGCTAAAAAAATGTGTACTAATTAAAACTGCAAGTATAGTTTTTTTTTTCTTCCCCGGGTCTTTAGATAAAATCTCAGATAAAAAATGCGATTTTATTGTTTACTTTTCTTCAGATAAAAATTTTACTACTTTTTTATTGAATGCTTACAAAAATTTAAATAACACATAATTAAAAAAATAATAATTCATTCAAAACACGTTTATATTTAAATAAATTTTTAAAATTTTCCCTTTTTTTAGGTTTTAAATTTTATAAAAGGGGTACAACAATTCTACATTTTTAAAAATATATTTTTAAAAATAATTTTTTTAATTATTAAACTTTTTTTTATTTAAAATGTTGAATATAGACAAAAAGGGGAATCAATGACGGATATATACCTTTTTTTTATGTAAAAATGGATGTCATTTGGGGTTTTTAAAATTTAAAACGTTTTATAAATTTTCATAATAAAAAAAGATCAATTTAGATATGTAGGGACACAAACAACGAACCCCCCCATTTTAATAGATAAGGGGCTTGAAATTTCAAAAAATTTTAAATAATACTTTAAAAAATTTTTAATTTACAATGAACTTTGCAAAAACCTATGGGAAAATCTATTTAGGGTAAATTTTCTCTATTGTTTTAACTAAAAACCCTTTAAAAAACCAAATCTATATATGCGGGGGTTTGTAGCATGCTTTGCTCAAAGCATTTTACGATAAATTTTCCCCAACCCAATTTTGTATTTGTTTTGTTTTTAAAAAAATTTTTCAGTTTAAATTTTTTTTTCAAATGCTCTTATGGGATGACATATTACACTACATAACTAACCGATTTGTTTGTAAACCCTTAAATAAAAGAAAAAATAGCATATTTTACATTTTCAAAACTTGATACTTAATGTACCCTTTTTTAAAAACGAAAAAAACTTCACTTTTATAAACGCAGTTGTCATTTTTGAAATTTTTTTGTTTGTAGTAGTGGGATGAGCTCAAATGACTACATTTTAAATGTTAGTATTTATTTAATAACACATTAGATAGTATTGCAATAATTAAAAACAAACTACTCTAATGCAAGGGTTTTAAAATTATTATATCCCTTTTGTTTGTAGGATTACAACTAATTTTTTCAACTTAAGGGCCTATCCCCCCCCCCCAAAACTGGAAAATCCCTGCCAACTTGGGGGAAAGGCTCAAAAAATAGTCAGTCTTTAGGATCAAGGGTTTGGGATTTGGGGGGTCAAATTAAACCCCAAAATCCCGGGAGCTGAAACAAAAACTAAAATTTAATTTTAAAAAATGTTTTTAAAACCCAAAATTTTTTAAAAGGAAAAAATTAAATTTTAAAATTTTTGAACAAAAACCGGGAGAAGGCCAAATAAACAAAAATTTCAGTTAAAACAAAAACAAACAACACAAAATTAACAAGAAAAAACGAACTAACACAAAACACCCAAAGCTATATATACCAAAAATTTACAAAACAGACGTGCCTGCAGAAAAGCTAGAGACACAAAAACTTTAAGAAAAAAAAAAAAAAAATGACAAATTTAGAAAAACTTTAGACAACAACAATTAACCGGCAATTTTTGCCCACATCCCCCCTGATTCCACCCAGGCCCAAAGGGGGAAATCGGGAGGGCCCTGATGGGGTCCCAATAGAAGTTAAAGAAAAAAATAAATAATCCCCCTTTTTTTTGAACATTTTAAAAAATTTAAAATAGTTAAAAAAAATATAACACGGTACCGTTTCCCAGTAAAAATCCTTTTAAAAAATACTACAAACTAACGAAAAAATTTAAAACTCAAACAAAACTAAACCCATAGGCAACCACAATGTGAACAATCCTTAGTTTTAAAAAAGTAAAAAAAAAATTTTTTAAAAAATCTCAGGGGATACAAAAAAAAAATTACGGGTAATGGTTCAAAAAAAATTTAAAATGAGTGCCTAACAAAAATAAAATTTTTGAAAAATATAACAACGACTAAAATAATTTTAAAAATTAAAAAACAATAAGGTTAAAATGAACGTAGTATATATATAATATATTTTATTTTTTATATATATAATTATATATATAATAGTAATATAAAGGGTTTTAAAATTTGGGCTTCTTACGTATTTTAAGGTGTAATAAAATTAAAAATTTAAATTTTTTTAAAATCCTAAAATACGTAATTTTGCCCTAATTTAAACTTTTTATTCTTTTTAAATTAAAAATGGCTAAAAAAACCAAAAAATTAAATTTATAAATTTCAAATTCCAAAACCCTTTAAAAAGCCTTACATTCAAGAAGACCTAAAATTTAACAAAAAATGTTTATCTGGGCCCAAAATAAACCCAATTTTGTTAACATTTGGACCAAAATCTTTAAAACTTTTGCCCGCTCAAAAAAAAAAATTGAAAAATGCCCAAAAAAATTTTTTTGGGTTAAAGAAGAAAAAAACTAATTTTTAAATTTAAAACTCAAAAATTTTAAACATTTTTAAAAGGATATCTCCCTTCAAATTACTTTACATTTTCATCAAGAAACAAAAGAAGAAATTAAAAACAATACATTGGGAAAATTGGGAAAAAAACCCTTTTATAGAAAAGAAGAAAAAAAAACTTTCCCAAAAAAATACAAAAAACCCAATTAAAAACCCCCCAAAAACACAAGCACTTTCAAAGGACAATACAACAATTATCTAAAAACATTTTACCCCCAGAGTGCACAATCTAAAAGAATTAAACTCACAGAAAAGAAAAACCCTATTTTTAGGACAATCGTTTAAAACACAAAATTAATTTGATTTCAAGAAAAAAACAATCCAAGACCCAACTTTTAAATTTACATATTGCAATAAAAAACACAGACAATACAGTTTAAGAACCACTACAACACAATTTTATTCATGAAAAGACCCAAAAAAAATTTAAAAAAACCCAACCCAAATCACTAATACAAAAACATCAAAACAAAAAATGAAATTGTAAAACTAACTCAAATAATTTTAAAAAAAACAATGCTATTATAACAAAGCAGACAAGAAAACCAGTTTCGGGATTAAGAAAGAAGATTTTGAAAAAAAAAATTTTGGACTATACAATGCAACGAATTCATTAAATTTAAAAAAAAAACCAACACAAGAATATTTGAAGGGGAACAAATGATACAATAACACGCTGTAAAACTCTATCAAAAAGCAAAAACAAAACAACCTTTTAAAAAGATTAAAACCCAAAAAACCCCCACAAAGAAAGGAAAACCCAAAAAAAACATAAAAATCAAAAACCCAAACCCGACCTTTAGTTAATTTTCGAAAAAGCACCAACATACCCAAAATTTCTAAAAATCTGAAAAAAAACTATACAAAATAAAAATTGTTTGGAATACAAATTATAAAAATTTAAAAAAAACAAAAAGAAACTGTCAACAAGATTGAAAACCCCTTCACATACCTAAAAACAGTTTTTTCTTTTATTTGACATTTAAAGGGCATGTTTTCAAACATAACCCCCTCAAGAAGCTTACAAAAATTTTTAAGAATATGATTTTAAGAAAAATTTTCATTGAAACAACCAAAAATAAAAGGGCATCACAACATTTAAAAAAAAATTTTTTACAGATCAAATTATTTCCAATTTAATACAACTTACTACAAACAGGAAAAATGGTTAGCAAAAGGGTTCCCCTTTTTCAGGTCTTCTCCCCAAATAAAATTTAAAACACAATTTGGAAAAAAAAATAATGCCCCCCATCCAACCCGTTCAAAAAAAAATTTTTTTACTGGGGAAACCGGGGTTTTTTTTTTAAGGGGGACATTATTTGTTTATTTGTTGGAAAAATTGGAAAAAAGTTGATTTTTTTCTTAAATTTTAAAATTTTATGTTCCCCCCAAAAACAATTCACTAAAGAACCCAAAAATGATGTAATCAATTATTTAGATCTAACAATTACCAAAATCAACCCAAAAAAACATTCATTCAAAATTTTACAGAAAACCCCCAAAACAAACCCACCTTTTAATACCATCTACATCCCCCAAACATCCCCGGCAAAAAAAATTAAACAAAATTTCCATTCTTAAAGATAAAATTTGTCTAATAAACTTTCCAAAAGAACAAAAACACTTTAATGAAAAAAAAAAATATAAAAAAAATATTTTTGGGAAAAAAACGGATACAAACCAAAAATGATTGAAAAAAACAAAAAAGAAAACCCAAAAGAAGAAAAAAAATAAAGCTCAACAAATCAAGACCCCCAAAGGGAAAATCAAATTTATAAACGTACCCCCTATAACACAAGCCTAAACAAACTATTCCCAAAAAAACCTTTTTAAAAAAAAACAAATTACAAACTAAGTTTCACCAACGCAAAACACATTCAACATTTTAGATAAAAAAATCTCAAAAAGAAAATAATAATGACAAAAATTTACAGCAAATCAGGTATTTACAAAATTTAAATTTTACAGGGCTGTGATAAAAATTTTAAAATTGGACAAACGGAAAAACCCTTCAAACACGCTTTTAAGAAATATACAAGCTTCAAAAAGCCCATTTAAAAACAACTAAATGAAATCCCAATTTGCAGAACACTTGCTCCTTTTAAAAACCCCCACGACACAAAAAAAAGAAGAAAACATGGAAATATTAAATTTTTTTGAAAAAAGGGGAAGAAAATGGGAAAGCAACAGGGAAAAATTACATATATATTTGGGGTCAACCAAGATAATCCACTGAACTGGTTTAAAAACCAAAAAAATCAATTTTTAAAACCTATTTTTGAATTTAAAATTCGATACATTTAAAAAATTAAAAACTAAAAATATCCCCCAAAAATTATCCCAAATTAAACAATATTTACAAAAAACCCCAGTTTTACAATTTTTTTTTTTAAAAATTTTATGTACTCAAATTATTTAATTTATACCCAGAAAATGACCAGAAAGTCGAAAAAATGTTGTATAATTTAGTTTTTTTTAAAAAAAAAAAAATATAAGGGTACCAGTTTAATTTTTTTTTAAACCTAAAATAATATATAAAATTTTTAAATATATAAATATATATATATATTTTATATTACACAACCATGGTTTTTTCCTATGGTTGTGTTTCATGATTTAGATCCAAATGTTCCAGTTCATGGCCCTCCCTAGGCCTTGGCCTAAATAAAAAAGTTTTCCCCAAACCTTCCTTTTTTTTTTTCAATTTTTTTTAATTATCCTTTTTTTTCAATATTATACCCCCACTCAGGGCCCCGGGGAAAAAAAAAATGGAAAAGCCCCCGGAAATTGAGGAAAGAAGACTTCTACCCAAAAGATTTTAAGGGTTTGGGGGGGCCGGGGGCGCAAATGGCCTCTATAAAAGGGGCCCCAGGCCAGGGCTAGCAGAAAATAAAAGCCTGGGGCCCACAAAAAGGGCCCTGGAGTTTTTAAAAGGGGCTCCCTTTACTAAAAATTGTAATGTAATTTTTTTTTAGTTTTTAAACCCAAAAATAATAGTTTCATTTTAAAAATATTACTGCTTGAAGTGGTAATATAGTTAACAATTGAAAGTGAGAATCAAAATACCCCCTAAAAGGGGATACACAAAGATTCTGTTAATAAACAGTTTTGTAATACTAAATTAATATAGTTATATTTACTAAAAACTTTTTAAATTTAACGAAGGGAATTTTGTTTTTTTAAATCATAATATTTTCTTATGGTTACTCCCTTTTAAAACTTTTTTCAAACCCATTTCAAAATTAATTTTTTTTCAAAAACACCCAAAAATTTTTTTCATTTTAATTATTAGTGGGGAATTTTGGGTGGTTTTTTTAATTTACATCAAAGTTAATTTATTTCCACACAATTTTTTATAATTTTTTAAATTGGGAAACTATGAAACCCTACAGCATTTTTTTATCATTTAATATAATTTTTTAAATACTATAAAAATATAAGAAAATTTAAAAAATAAACTGGGTTTTAATTTCCCTAAAGGTTTAAAATTAAAAATTTTTGCCAATTTAAAAGAAATGTTTGATTTAAATTTTTTTATGTTAGGGAACCTCTTTTTACAACTATTTAAAAACAAAATTTTTTTTAAATTTCTTAAATTTTTTTTAATTAATTTTTTTTGATTAGATAAAAAAAAAAAAAAAGTACTTTGCCATTTTATTTAATTAAACCGGGGGGGCCCAATGCCGGTTTCAGGGGAGAATCTTTTAGGGATTTAAAAAAAATTTGTTTAATTAAAAAAATTAGGTTTTTTTAAAACCTACCTTATCTCTCAGGGGTTTAAAATACTTTCCCTTTTTTGCAAACCCATCATCCATACAATTTAAAAGTTTTTGTTTAAATAAAAATGCATAATTTTTATTTTAGGGGTCCTTTAAAAAGTGGAGAAAAAGGGGCCCTTATCAAAACGGTTTCCCAAAAATTTAAAGGAAAATATGGGGGAAAAAATTTGTTTTCAAGGCTTTAAACCCTAGTTCCCTAATTTATTTAAATAATCTTTATTTGTCAATAATACAAACATAAGAAACTAAATTTAAAATGATGTTTAGGTAAAGTAAACAATCCAAGATAAAACACAATTATTTTAATAACCATAGTATTTTTAACTTGGGGTTACAAAAACAATTCTTTGAGAGTTAAAAGGGAATTAAGAATTTAAAGCCACTTTTCCCACGTTTTAAAAATCGTTTGGTTTTCCCTTTTATAAAAAAACATAGCGCTCGTTTGGTAACAAACCCAAAATTTTTAAAAATTTAAACCTACCTTTTTAAAGAAAAAAAATTTGTTCCCATAATAATTTGTTTTCGCTAGATAAAGGGAAAAACCAAAAAAAACAGTTGGGGGGCAAAGCTTATTTTTTTGTCCTGTCAAAAAATGTTGCCGCCCAAAAAGTTTTTATGACCACAAAGATTGTGGGGAAAACAATCTCATTATTTTACTTCCCAAACTTTGTTTTTTCCCTTTAAAATTAAAATTTAAATTTAAAACCCCTTTGATAAATACAAAATTTTCAATGTTTTCTTTTTAAAAAAAAAAATTGTGAGGGGAAAAATTCCCAAACAAAAAGAGCTTCAAAATTTTTAGAGATGAGGGTTATTATATTTATTAAAAATTTTATTAACTGGGTAAAAAATTTAAAAATTTAAAAATTTAAAATCAGTTGATTAAAAATTAAAAAATTTAAAATGTATTTAAGAATAAAATTTTACTTGCTTTTACGGTATTTTTTGACAAAAAATTAACATCTTTTTAAAAAATTTGTTTTTTAGGATAGTGTTTAAAAATTCTTTGGGTTTTTTTATTTAAAAAACAAAAATTAAAAATAATAATAAGTTTAATATATTTCAGGTCATCACTCCCAAAAACTACCAAAAATTTAAAATCAATTAACACAACAAATTGATAAAAAAACTTTAAGTTAGTACTCCCAAAAAATTACCCCCCAATAACACCCAAATTTAAAGCCCAAAAAATTGGGTAAGTTCTTCAAGTTGTACCAAACATTTCCCAATAACACCAAAATTTAAAGGGAACAAAATTGATAAATACTCCCCCGTTAGGGACCACAAACATTCCAAAAATAACACCAATTAAAAGCAACAAATTGATAAATACTTTTTAATTTTACACCCAAAAAAAATTTCCACCCAAAAACACCAATTTTTGCAACAAAAAATTTATTAAAGAATTCAAGTTGGGACACAAAAATTACCACAATAAAAACCAATTAATTGGGAACAAATTGATAAAAAATTCTTTTAAGTTAGTACAAAAAAACATTACCAAAAAATAACACCAAATTTTAAAGCAAAAAAAATTGATAAGATATTTTAAGTTAGGACACAAACATTACCCCCAATAAAAACCCCCAAAAAAAAATGAAAAAAAATTGATAAATACTTTCAAGTTAGTACAAAAAAATTAAAACCCCAATTAAAAACCAAAATTAAAAGCAAAAAATTTGATTTAAAATTTCTTCAAAAAGGGAGTTAAAAAACAAAAAATTACCACAATTAAAAATCAATTAACACAAAAAATTGAAAAAGAAAACTTTTAAAATTTGTACAAAAAAAATTTCCCAAAAAAATAAAAAACCAAAATTTAAAACAAAAAAATTGATAAGATAACTTCAAGTTAAAATAAAACCCAAAAATTACCACAAAAAAAACAAAAACAATTAATGCAACAAAAAAACCAAAAATAATTAAGAATTTTCATATTTGCAAATATCACAATAAAGTCAAGTAAATGTACCAAAAATGATAAAGACTCTACAAAATTAGCAACCAAACCCCCAAAAACCACCCCAAATCAAATTTTAAAAAAAAGCCCCCAAAAAAAAAAGATCCCTCTTCCAAAGGGGCAGCACTACTTTCAAAAACATTTAAATTAAACCACAGCTTTTAGACTAAAAAAATTGAATTAGTTAATAGTTTAAAAGACAGAAAATGAAAGGGGAAAAACGTTTTAAAACAAATATTTAAATACCCCAAAAGGGTATGCATAAAAAAAACAATTCTGCTATTATTTTTCCCTTACGAGAAGAAATATATAACTTTTTAAAAAAGTCTTTATAAAATTAAACTATTTTTTAAATCCTTTCAAAACGGGTTGGGGAAGTTAATTAAATTTTTAAAAACTTATTTTTACGAAAAAAAAATTTTTTACAATTTTTTCTAAAACAAATCAATTTTTTTTAGAACCTTTATTAAAATTTCACCCCATAGAAAATTAAACATTAATTATTTTACAATTTTTAATTCATTTAATGTGGACCAAAAAGCTCTCTGAGGGTCCTAGCCCGAACCACGGAAAAAACAATGTGAAACATTTTTCCCCCCTTTCCCAACCCCCCCCCCTCTTTGTGGGCCCCGCACATTCTGGGGTGGGTTTTCTTTGTTCAAACAGCTTTACTGTAATGAAGGGTTTGGGCCCTTTGGTTCCCATTTACTGCATAAATTAAAAATTCCTAACCTAAGGATATAAATGGGATAGTAAAAAAATTATAAAAAAAAAATTTAAAAATTTTATTTAAAAAATTTTCGCAAAAAACTTAAAATAAAAAAAATTTATTGTTTTTACCCCTATTGATAATTTTTTAATTTGAAAATACTTTGAATTTTTATAAACTCAATAAAAAAAAATAGTTGGACCCACTTACAGTTTCAAAATGTCTTCATATACCCTTCCACAAAGTGATATAGCGCTTTTGTCAATTTCCATTGTTCATGTATACTTGTATAATCCCATTTAGTATGAATAATATAATACTTTAGGCATATGTAAAATGTTGTATCAGTCTTATTTTTGAACATAATTGGACGATACCTGTGATTAAGTGATAAAATGTAACAAGTTTAAAGCAATAACTCCTTGAACTCTTACGTTTCTGTATTGTTCCTTGGATCATAATGCATAATTTATTTTTTTCTATTAGCTGCTGATTTTTTAAAACCTTTGATTGTCTTCAATAATTATTATTTTTGTTTTTATTGTGTTCGAAAGGCGTCATGTGATAGAACATTAGTTTGTTGGTAGCTTAGTTGGTGAAAGCCCAGCTTCATAAATTCTCAATTATACCCCAATCAGAGTCATATAAATTTGGAAAGGGGAAATAAGCACCACCCATTCATTTTCGATTGGGCTATTATTAATGACAATCTCTAAGGTGTAGTCGGCCTTGGTTTGTGACTATACCTACAATCGCTTATCAAAAATTACACTCATTCGAAATCTATGTTTACCCACATCTTGACAATACTGTGTGTCTTATGAATAAATAAATATAAAAATTAAATTAAATCTATTCTGTTATAAAAAACATAGTTTATTATATATATTTTTCAAATAAGAAGAGCTTTTTGAATATATTCGGTTACTATATAAATCCCAGGTTTTTTTTTTATATGTCATCAATAAATTTATTTTTCATTCACTGCAACATGCAGACAAGAAAATGTGTTCATTGCAATGTTTTTAATGTGTTGATTGTGTTTTATTTGTTGATAGCTACGCATTCTCATCATTATCGTAGATCAATTGTTGTGGTTTAAATAACCATTTGTTCACTAAAATGGAATTATAAATATTTTGTTTACCAGATAATCCACACACTCAAGTAGCATTAACCAGTCTCTACTCGAGAATTCAGTGAACAAGTATTGTAAAATTTAGTGAATAATGTTGTCTGATCTTTGGGATATTGGTAAATGGTTACATGAGAGATATTAAATTGTCCAGGTATGATAAAGGAAATAAAGGGGGAGATAAAATGTTCTAGGTTTGGTAAGGAGTAAATAAGGTGATAAAATGGTTAATTTTGATAAGAGGTTAAAGGGTGATAAATGGTCTAGGTTTGATAAGGGGTAACAGATAGAAAAAAAATGGTCTAGGTTTTATAAAGAGTGAATGGGTGATAAAATGGTGTGTAAGTTTGATAAGGTGTAAAACTGATAAATGTCTAGGTTTGATTAGGAGTGTATGGGTAATAAAGTAGGTCTAAGTTTGATAAGAGGCAAAATGGGTAAATGGTCTTGGTTGATAGGGAGGAGGAAGTCGTATATATAGATTTTTTTAAATTTGAAAAAGTTGTAAATGAGATATAGAACCGGAGTAGGTTCGGTAATAGTCCAAATTAGAAAACATTTAACGTTACTTGTTAACAAAAGTTACAATATTGAAAAAGTTGGTGTGTTTACTGTGATATTTCTTTAAAAGTTCAATAAATATAAAATATGTAAACCTTTGAGGTTTACTTAACTGCTACACGTTTGCACAAGATTCCCTCATTTTGTTTGTAATAATATAATAATAAAATAAAAAATAATGATTAAAAAGTAAAAAAAGAGGAAGATGTTTTATTACAACAGGAAATACGGTACAGAAAGTGGAGTAGGTAAAATTTGAGTAGACATCCTGAGGTGCTAACTCAGAAAGCAATGGATCGGATGTCAAGGAAGTAGGGTCAGCACGGTACAACATGATAACCAGAATAATTAAGATTTTAAGGGCTCACCAAAAATTAGGCCAATGAATGCTGATATGGTGGAGAATCAACAGAAGATCCGGAGAGGAGGAGGTCCCGCCCATCACGAAAACGGGCCTATAGGATGATCCGTAATAGGACCACCGATAATAATTGGTATTTCTAAAATCATAGGCGTGTCCAGTGAGTGGCAGGGGTTATGAGATACTAGGGAAAGAATTGGAAAAGAAAGGGATCTTAGGAGAGTTCGGCAAGTGATAGGACTTCGGGAAATAGACCAATAGGGAGGACCAGCACCTGGTCCAACTACCTAGGCTTCATCAACCTCCCCTGCAGAGCGAACACGGGACGAGTTAGGAGGAGGACTTGGAGTCACGGTCCAACCCCTTGCGATATCAATCCCCGGAGAACTTCACGAGCAGCCAACCTGAACTTGAGGGACGACCGGACTTGCAGCCTATCCTGAGTGCCAGAGAAGCCACTCCAAGGGACTGCATGCGACTCCAGACCAAACCAGCCCACCTGACCCTGAGGAACAACCGGACGCCGCATCCACTACGGCCCGTGGACACCCCATACCTGCAGGAGACATAGAGTCCAGGGGTATGTTAAAATTTGTTTAACAGCTCCAGGGTTTAAGGAAAACGAAAATATAAAATTTGTAGACGAAAGGAAATTTTGTAAGGGCGGTCAATAATTTTTTACCTACACCAAAGCGTAAGCCGACGGGCGGTATATTACTCATATAAGAAGCTAATAATAATCGTAATTCAATAATAATACATAATTCACTGATGGAGGGAATTCATTCTGGTATAAGTTAATGTGTTGAGATTGTTAATTTAAATTGTGAATATATAAATACGTAAATTTATGTAATTGATCACTGTCCATATAAGTGATTGTTTGCAGTTGATATAGATGTATAGTAAAAAAAAACTCGGCCCTACGGGCCTCACCAAGGGGGCAAGCCCCTGGACCCCCGGATCTTTTGCTTAGAGCCTACGGCTAAAATTCAAGAAACATGGAACATGCTTTAGCTGAAAACAACGAATTTTAGATTTCATGTAAGGAATTACAAAAAATATAAACATATCTTTAAAAATATAAAATATATCTTTACTTTTTAAATTTTATTGTTTCGCGGCTCAGGTTCTTACTCACGCGATGACTCATTACCACCTTGAAAGGAAGTTAATTATTATTATTATTATCTTATATAATCCTATAGGACTTAATTTTGTATATTTTTAACAAGAGTTGTCATAGAAACTAAAGATGTACTTTGATGAACGCTTGCAAATAAAATCATTATTGAAGTCAACACTGATATGTCATTGTGTTTTCATGGTTACGCGTCACCTTCCCGCGTCACCCTCCCGCGTAACGTTTTCAGGCAGTTAGGTCAAGACTAAAGCATGTTCCATGCTAAAATAAATATTGCATTGAATATATAAACTATAAATATTGGATAATTGTTGGGAAGAATTAAGTTTAGCAGCTTGAGCCATTTTAATATATTTAGCTTATCTCTTGAAAGATATTTGTAAAATAATATAACTTAAATCGTAAGGTAAATTGATTAGGTCGTCATAGTTAGTAAGGTTGTATATTGTTGTTTGATTGTTAATTTTGATTTGAAATAATTGATTTTTTTTGAGTATAACTTGTTATTGAATAGATAATTTTCACTTGTTAGTATATACGTTTAGCATATATATAATACTTATTTAGTTTGATTCTTAATGTGGCGTTATTAATTATTTAAGGGTTTTTATTTTAAAAGAGTAGGATCTGCT
>JAQJVL010005863.1:13972-33003 GCA_035578905.1 Stictocephala bisonia | reverse complement strand
GAAGGATATTATTATTGTTTATGAAGGATATTGTTATTATTTATGAAAGATATTATTATTGTTTATGAAGGAAATTATTATTATTTATGAAGTATATTATTATTGTTTATGAAGGAAATTATTATTGTTTATGAAGGATATTGTTATTATTTATGAAAGATATTATTATTGTTTATGAAGGATATTGTTATTATTTATGAAGGATATTATTATTGTTTATGAAGGATATTATTATTGTTTATGAAGGATATTGTTATTATTTATGAAGGAAATTGTTATTGTTTATGAAGGATATTGTTATTATTTATGAAAGATATTATTATTGTTTATGAAGGAAATTATTATTATTTATGAAGGATATTATTATTGTTTATTAAGGATATTATTATTGTTTATGAAGGATATTGTTATTATTTATGAAGGATATTATTATTGTTTATGAAAGAAATTATTATTGTTTATGAAGGATATTGTTATTATTTATGAAGGAAATTATTATTTTTTTATGAAGGATATTATTATTGTTTATGAAGGATATTATTATTGTTTATGAAGGATATTGTTATTATTTATGAAAGATATTATTATTGTTTATGAAGGAAATTATTATTATTTATGAAGGATATTATTATTGTTTATGAAGGATATTATTATTATTATTTATGAAAGATATTATTATTGTTTATGAAGGAAATTATTATTATTTATGAAGGATATTATTATTGTTTATGAAGGAAATTATTATTGTTTATGAAGGATATTATTATTGTTTAGGAAGGAAATCATTATTGTTTATGAAGGATATTGTTATTATTTATGAAAGATATTATTATTGTTTATGAAGGAAATTATTATTATTTATGAAGGATATTATTATTGTTCATGAAGGATATTATTATTGTTTATGAAGGAAATTGTTATTATTTATGAAGGATATTATTATTGTTTATGAAGGATATTATTATTGTTTATGAAGGATATTATTATTATCTATGAAAGATATTATTATTATTGTCTATCTATCATTAGTTTAATTTAAATTGTCAGTTCAAAATATTTATTTGTTACATAATGTGTTGTAGATTTGGTATTAAAATTATAGGTGTTTAGTTCAAAACAGGTATAAAATGTCAAAATATATTTCTTTTTTAAAAATATGTTATTTTTATGTAAAATATTCTTTAAAAGTATACAGAAAAAATATAATGTGACAAGTAAAAGACAGTAGTAAACAGTTTTGAATACATAAAATATTACTATAACGCTGCTGACAGGAAAATCCCTAAGTACTACATGTAATAGTGGTTTATAAAGCGGATCTGATTTTTAGATTTCAAGGACTAGGATATGTTTCCAAACAATCTTATAAATACACTGCGCGATGAAAAATGTAAAAACGTGTAAAATAAAGTTGTATTTAATGTATCAAAGTAGAGAATTGTGTAATAGAACATGTAACTCATATATTATTGAGTTTTTAAAATTAACTCAATATTGATACTCAGTGAATAGAAATAGTTTTTAATGTGGTTTTGCTTTTAAATTTAAAAAAAACATACTACATCAATATTGGTATGTATATAATATGTAATTTGTAGAGTCTTGTTAAAAAATTATTTTTAAATATATTTAATGGTTTACTAGTGATAGTTCTTGAAGGAATCATTCGGAAGAAATTAGGACATTTTCCGTCATTGCCACTGCTTTAATTAGGTTATGTTAGGTTTGTTTACGTTAAGTTAGGTTTAGTTATGTTATGTTACGTTTGATTAGGTTATGTTAGGATTGGGTTGGGTATGTTAGGTTAACCTAAAATATGGTTGTAGTATTGATTTAATGGAAAAGATCAATACATTATTACGAAATACAATACATATTTTAAAAGTATATTAATAAACAAATTTACACAAAGAGCTTATCCTTTAGTTTTTAGTTAAGTGTTTTAACTAGTACAATGTTTAATATTAATTAAATACCTAACTTGTAACAATAGTGTAGCTATTACCAATGTAAAAATCTGATTGTCACTTGCATTTTGTTATGTATATTTATACTATTCCTTCATGCACTTTTAACTAAAAAAAACACCTTTTTCACTTAAACTAAAAAAGTCGTGTGTTTGTTATTTATTTCAGTATTTTTGTCTTAATCATACTCCACAGAAATAATTACGTCATTCCTTAATACTGTAAACCTTGAAGGGACAGCTGCAGTCACCCTGATGGAATGAATAGTGCTGGACACATGCTGTGAGGGAGCAACTCTCATGTTTAAGTTACATAATTAGTGTAATATTTGCATCGAGCTTCAATTTAATAACAATTACGTAAGGGGTCCTAACAACGTAGGTCTTAGCTAGCCTAGTGGTTAACGCTTCTGTTTCAAAGCAGAGGGTCACAGGTTCAAATCCCGGAAGGTCCACCCTAGTTTGCCATTGGGATTGGGACCGTTAGTATTCTAAAGTTGCTATTGTCACCCTCAACGTTGGAATACCATATTAAAATGCCACTGGTGTAGATATAGAAAATAGAAAGAAAAAAAACACATTAATTTAAGATTAATTTAAATAAACTTAACTTTTACATATGACTATGGAGTGATCAAAAGTTAGGGAATTAGTGTTATCAAGACTGTTGGTGAAATGTTTTTGTTCTCAGACCTGTAATTCCTTTAGGGTGGCTGCTTGATGGTTACCATCGGCATGAATACATTCAATAGACTGAAGTGACCAGGGTTTGTCACAGAAGAGAGATAACTTACCTTTTTTAGTTGGATATAAAACAGACTAGTTCCAATTGGTTCTGATTTTACGATAAGATGTATGAATTGTAGTTAACCAAGTAGTTGGGAACATTGGTATATGGCTTGTTTTGTATCTCAGGTGACCTTGGTTATAAAAATAAGTTTTTCTTATACATTCATCAATATTTAATTACAACTTGTAAACACTGACATCTTGACAGTACGCTTGTAAATCATAAATAGCTATAAATAAATATACTTTTCTGAATACTTATTGAACAGAAGTTAGACTTATCAAGTAAGGAATTAGCCTTTTTAAATAAACATATCTATAAGATTATTAATTAGAATATAAGTACAAACTTACAAATAATATAGGTATTATTATAAAACTCTTCTTTCCTGTACTAAATATATAAAATGGACTTTTATAACAATTAAATGTTAAATGTAATAGTTTGAACCAAGCGTAATTTAACTAGGAGATTAGCGAGTAGTGAATAATATATATTGTATAGTAAAAAAATTTTATAATAATTGAATTTCTTTGTCTCAATCGTTGTTAGATTTTCCCGTCATTCAAAAACTTGGGAATTAACCAATATATACTTATAATTTATACGATTATTTAGTAGGATTTGTATGTAAATTTATCTTGCAAAAACTAATATAAGTGTTATAAAATAATGTTATTACTTTTCTGAAAATATCTTTATAAAATATTAACTCAACAGTTAATAAAGAGAAGTATGCCAACAATGTCTTGATGAAGCCTGATATCTTATCGTTTAAACAGTGAAAGTTCATATTGTAGTATCAGTTCGCGTTATTGCCTGAACGATAATCTTTGGAAGGGTTCTTTGCTCAATAGACTGGAATCCCTTCAGCTTATACTTCTTTCTAATCCATTATTGAGCATTTCTTGGCTCTTAAATATTGAAATTTTTCACTACAAATCCATGATTAAAATAGACAAATATTTTTTTATATATGTTCGAAGTAGGTATTTATAAATACAATTATCGTAACGAATTAAAATACATTCTCATCATCAGTTTGTTATTTCATAAATGTTTTAAATATCTTAAAGAGTGTAAAGAAGTTTATCGGAAACAAACCACAAAAATATTCACCCTTCCATTCACCCCATACAAATATGGTGCTATATATCTAAGCAACCACTAAAGCACGTACGATAGTATTGAAACTTATACCTATGTTTAACAAAATATAATAAAATATCTTTATATTATTAGCTAGTGTTATCCTTACGTGTATATTCAGCATTTACTATTTTTCACATTAACAATAGCCAACTGTACCCTAACTTATGTAGCCATAAATTTCTTGTGGTATTATATCAATTATACATAAAGTAATATCTCGTTGCATATTTAAGTAATATTATTAATTAATTCAGTCTCTATATAGCTAAAACATAGATCAAAAAGAAAATTTGTTCATTTAAGAGACGTAAACGAAGTATAATAGCTAAGACTATTTATTAAAAAGCATATATTTAAGTCACTTTAGTATACACTAAAACTGCACATAGAAAACTGATAATTAATATTTTGTGTAGATGCCCCTTACACTGATTCACTATTTCTAATATTAATTTTAGTTTAATCATCCTCCTTAGTAATAAGATTGTTATTTTCTCTTACCTAGAATAATGTAATGTAGCATAAACACCACATGGACAAATATTAAAAGCAAATTTAGTACGTTAAAAGCCTCAACAGAAAATGTATACATAAACAAATTAATTTCATAGGTAACTGGTGGGTTTTATTCTAAATTGTAACTTAATACTTGCAATCCTTTATAACTTGTATTTACGTGAGTTAAACCAAAGAATAATTAGTTTAAATATATATCAAAGGATAGATGACATAAAATGTGAAAGGATACACGAACATAAATTTATTTTATATAATATAAAATAGTCAATAATAACTGAAATGTGTATAAAATAATCAAACAATATTTTAACTAATTATTTTTGTGCGTATTCATAATCATGATACACGGATATAAATTATTTTTTAAAGCAAAGGAAGTAATAGATTTACAAAGATAATTAAAAATCAAGTTTCAATTATGCATGGAGGAAATTAACATTTGACATGGTTTTTTCCAATCAACGAGGAATATTGGTAATTATTGATATCTTGTAATTGATAAACTAATTACAAGAGTAATTTATATAAAGCAGTATAGTTTGGAGAGTGAAAGACACTCACTTTAAAAAAAATATTTCTAATTAAATTGCTCCTAATAAACTATAAAGTAATTGTGAGATTATGTAGGAATTTACTTTATATATATATATATATATATATATATATATATATAATATTATTTTTTAATTATTACACTTATAATTAACTTTAATCGTATATCAACTTGGTCAGTTAAAAATAATTATTGTTGGTATATTTTATCATTACTACACATTTCCTTCTCACGTAAAAGTCAAACTATGGCCACTGCTTCTATCAACACCCAATATTAAGGGACATAGAAACTATCACTGAAAATATCCTAAACACTTTTTCCCTAAGTAGCTGGGTTCCAACACTGCACCATTAATTAAGCCTATGCTACTTATTGTTATCAAGACCATTTACTGTTACTTGAAAAATAATAGTGGGATAAGCAAAATATCGTTAAACATTTTTTTTTGGCTGGAATGTAGCTTTTACTTCGCAAATAAGTTGCCTACAAAACATTCACTTGAAATGTAATGTAATGTACTTACGTATTTTACAAATGTTGGCTTTGCTCATTAAAATATCTTATATTAAAAAAAAATAAATTGATAAAACCTATAATTGTATTTAGGAAACTGTTTTTAAGTGTTTACAGTGTGTTAACCAAAGGAAATATGAGATGAGTTGGCATCTTCTTTTAGCTTAACTGAAAGATTTAAGCTAATAATAATAAGTTAATATTAAGTGTTGGAATGAAATTAACTAAGTTTTTGCGTTAACAATTCTATTGTAATTATTTTTATTTTATTCAAATCAAATAATTGTTTGTATTTTTTATAACACATGGCTGCATAATAATGTCGATAAATTATAAAAAACACATCACATTATTTGGTCAATAATACAAGATAGCCTACAACTAAAAACTCATACAAACCAGTTGTTGCAAGCACTTTACAGAGTCAAGATATCCCCACGCTGTAAAAGGTATGGGGCACCAAATAGGCCTTGGACTTTCTGCCAAATTATTTTATGTCACTTTTCATCTCTTATTGAGAGCGTGTTGTAGAGGTAGCGTGTTGTAGAGGTAGCGTGTTGTAGAGGTAGCGTGTTGTAGAGGTAGCGCGTTGTAGAGGTAGCGCGTTTTAGAGGTAGCGTGTTGTAGAGGTAGCGTGTTGTAGAGGTAGCGTGTTGTAGAGTTTGGGAACATTAAATAACAGGTGTTTAAAAATGTAGTTTTACGGCGATGAGTTCTCAGGTTACTGTTATGACGAAGATTGTCTTTGTGTTCCGGTTTATCAGCTCTAAGAATATGGATGTTAAGATGAACATGTAATAGGAATCGATGTAAGTAGATGCACGGTATGGTATGTACACTATTTTACTAAAATAATTGCCCACAAGAAAATATTTTAGGTTTTATGCAGACAATTCTAAGTGCTTTTTTTCTGAAGTTTAAATAAGATTCAACCCCATAAGATAGAAAATGATAAACCAAACCATAATAGGTAGTGAATAAGACCTGTTTATCCATAAATGACAAAAGGTTTTTCAGGTAAAAAGTGCCTAAACCTAATCTAATACATAGGAATGAATGTGATTTTCATAATTTATGTTTCTGTCAATTTGAATTCCCAAATGTTGTTGTATTATTAAATTCTATTTCTTTATCCTCCAGTAAAAATTATGGAATTTTTAAACTATTGTTATTATTTATTGTATATTCAATTATTTGGGTTTTTTGGTTATTAATTTATTAGTTACAAGCAATAACTAATAAGTAATCAGTACCACTGTACGTGTTTGGGCGGGCGGGTGGGTCAGTACCGCTGTATTCTGCACCTAGTCGTTAATGAGGTGTGTACAATCAATTGATTGACCGTTTTTAAGGTATTAATGAATCACTAATTGTTTTTACAAATAATTAACACACCGTAGTTCTAATATATTACATGCTTGTTTTCATGACAAAAAATATACATTTTTTTAGGTATAAAGGCTTGTCTGAGCTGTTCCTAGATGAATTAGAAAGACAGATTCGTCTGATGCAATGGTTATTACCTGTTTTCCTCAAACCATTGCAGCAATGAGGAAGCCTATATGAATGTATCCACCTAAGTTTAGCATGGTTTTCAGGTGATACTGAAAGTGAGACATTATCAGTAAACAAGCAGATATTTCCATTAGTTATTTTTGAAGGAAGGTAATTTATAAACAGTAGAAATAATAATGGACCAAGCACCGAGCCCTGAGAAACTCCTCTGATAACATCAGCCACAGAAGACTGAGTCATTTTACTAATACCATTCTTGTCTATGTAAGGTACCTGAACAAATTGCTTCCTAGAACTCAGATAAGAGGAAATTCGCCCATTCCTTCTAGTTTATTCAATAAAATTGCATGTTCTACCATATCAAAGGCCTTAGTTATATCAAAAAAGATTCCCACTGAAGGCCTATCTTGATCTAATTCTTTGACAATAGAGGTTATGAAGGAGTATATCACATCCACCGTACATTTTTCTTTAGTAAAATCAAATTTAAACCTGGAAAGTATATTCTTTTTACCAATGAAGTCTAACAATCTGCCCAAGAATACTTTTTCAAATAATTTTGAGATTGATGAAATCAAAGACACAGGACGATAGTTATCACATTCATGACGGTTACCTTTCTTATGCAAAGGCCTCACTATAGAAAGCTTAAGATCCTCTGGAAACTTGCCTTGCTCAAAATATGACTAATTGAGATGTACAGTAGGTTTAGAGATCAGATCTTTGACCTGTTTTAAAAGGTGTGATGAAATACCACTGAGCCACAAGAGCTCTTAGATTTTAGGGATATAATCTCTTGTGATACCTCAGCCTCACAAGTATGATGCAAAAATCTCACAGTAGTAGTGTTCCGTCGGTTCTGCGCCGTCCCATGATGAGTTTTCGTCCCATGATGTGTCGGTGGTGGGGAAGGTCACGTTACCGGATCCAAGATGGCGGTCCCGGATCCAAGATGGCGGCCCCCAGTCCTGCCAACCTGTTGGGAATTTTCCCTCCCAAAATTCCCAAATTTCCCTCAAATTCCCTTTTTGTACTATATAAAATACACTATTAGCCTTGTTATACTATATAAAATGCACTTTTAGCCTAGCTATATTGTATTGCATGCGTATCTGTACACGTGTACCAAATTTGAGTGAAATCAAACGGTAAATAATGAAACTAGATCCAGAGTGGTGGGGGTAAAGATAAGTCCAGAGACGACATATACATAATACAAACGGTTTATATTGTATGGCATGCGTATTTGTACACGTGTACCAAATTTGAGCGAAATCGGACGGTAAATAACGAAACTAGATCCAAAGTGGTGGGGGTAAAGATAAGTTCAAAGGTGTTATTTTTGGAAAAATTTTGTTATAGGTAGGTCGGAAATGGTGTATACAGGTAGGCCTAGAAGACTTTCGGGGGTCGAAAAAAATTTCCAAGGCTCTAGGACGCACCGTTTTCGAGATATAAGCAAAAAACCACTTTTTACGGGAAATGTATTGATTGTTTCGGAGAATACCTTCGGGGGTTTCCGGAGATTGTCGGGAACCTTCGGCAATCGTCGAGGTCCTGTGTAAGCAGACCGGTCGGCGATCAGTTGTCGACGAGCCTTCGAGCGGCAAGTACTGTTCTCTCCTGACTCTCTGATTCCTGCCTGCGCAGAACTTCTCTGTTGGTGAGTATTTAGAAAATATACGGTCGGTGTTAGAGACAGACCTTGAGTCCTTGTGATTCGGCCAGTTTTAAACACCGATCAGTCCTTTAGCAAACTTTGCAAGGCTAAAGTTTGCTAAAGGACTCGCGGGGGATTCCGTGAGAGTGGTGGGACGCACTCTCGGCCAACTTCGACTTGGCAGCGGATACCCGGGTGGGGCCAGCGTGTGACGC
Organism: Stictocephala bisonia; assembly: GCA_035578905.1. Classification (NCBI taxonomy): domain Eukaryota; kingdom Metazoa; phylum Arthropoda; class Insecta; order Hemiptera; family Membracidae; genus Stictocephala; species Stictocephala bisonia. The sequence continues at coordinate 24,117 of JAQJVL010005863.1, read as the reverse complement.
ACTGGCTTTTCCTCATAAGGCAACTGCCGTTAGGAGTCGTCACTAGGTTCCCTTAGCTTGCTTTTACCCTCCCCAGTGCCGTGTTAGAACACCGATGTGTCTAACACTGAGCCACTTTCTGGTCTTTAGGTATTCTCCGAAACAATCAATACATTTCCCGTAAAAAGTGGTTTTTTGCTTATATCTCGAAAACGGTGCGTCCTAGAGCCTTGGAAATTTTTTTCGACCCCCGAAAGTCTTCTAGGCCCACCTGTATACACCATTTCCGACCTACCTATAACAAAATTTTTCCAAAAATAACACCTTTGAACTTATCTTTACCCCCACCACTTTGGATCTAGTTTCGTTATTTACCGTCCGATTTCGCTCAAATTTGGTACACGTGTACAAATACGCATGCCATACAATATAAACTGTTTGTATTATGTATATGTCGTCTCTGGACTTATCTTTACCCCCACCACTCCGGATCTAGTTTCGTTATTTACCGTTCGATTTCGCTCAAATTTGGTCCACGTGTACAGATACGCATGCAATACAATATAGCTAGGCTAAAAGTGCATTTTATATAGTATAACTGGGCTAATAGTGTATTTTATATAGTACAAAAAGGGAATTTGAGGGACATTTGGGAATTTTGGGAGGGAAAATTCCCAACAGGTTGGCAGGACTGGGGGCCGCCATATTGGATCCGGTCACGTGACCTTCCCCCACCACCGACACATCATGGGACGAAAACTCATCATGGGACGGCGCAGAACCGGCGGAACACTACTACTTCTCACAAAAGGCAAAAGTGTGGTAATTGATACTCAGAATACAAAATAATGCGTTGATGGTTGTCGATAGAACTTCCGATATTACAAAAAAGGTTTTTGAAGTAGTAACATCAAATGGGTTCACAATTTCAACTCGCAACGTAATATTAAATTTACTATCAGATCTAGTGTGTTTTTAAATTCATTTACTGTCTTCCATATTGTTTTTACCTTGTTAGAAGACCTATCAAGTTTATTAAGAAAGAGAGTAGACTCATATTGACGAATACTTTTTTTTATAATTACTTCGCAGTGCTTTATACTTTTGTCTCAACGGATCCAGTACACCTAGATCTTTAGTCAAACTATGATGAAACAAAAGTTTGTCTCTAGCCTAGATTTCGCTGGTTAAATTGGGCTTCATAAATCATGATCGTTTTTATATTTAGTTTTCTGTAAGGAGAAGCAGACCTCGAAGTAATATTTTAGAGTATTATAGAAATCCTTAAATTTATCATTGAGAGATGGGGCATCAAACAACTCACTCCAAGTTTCCTTTTGTTGGTAATAAAGGAAGGTTTGAGTATTTTCCTGGAAGAAACGCCTTGTCCAAACATACTTTATACCCGGACTAGCCTTACCAGTAGATAGATCAATAATGGCCTCCTGAGCGGGGTGGTCAGAAAGAGCTGAAAGGACTAAACTACTTCTAAAACAGTATGGAAAAAGTATGGAAGTAACTTAACTTATTATAAAAAATATAAATTGAAATAAAAGTTACGGTTATTTTATCAATGCAGAAGTTATTTTATATTATTTTTGAACAAACGCCAATGCACCAGTTTTATATTGTTTAAAAAATGGCCATCAACAAAACAGTAATAATTTTTATAATATTATACTTTAGTACACCCTTACTAAGTTATTTACATTTGTCAAGATATTAAAAAATTCAATACAAATCAGAATTTTATTTAAAAATTTTAAATATACAAAAATTTTATTTTTATTCAAGTATCTATTTCTTAAAATAAATATCATATTTATTAAAATCTCATGTCATTATAATAGCATAGTTCAGATAGTTATATACAACTATTTATAATGGCTGTAATGTTTTATTCATAAATATCAATAAATGTTTTATTTATAAAGATCAATATATCCTGATGTTGAGAAATTGAAGGGAAAGACCGACTCGTGAGCTTGTCTGTTCCAAAGTATTAAAAAGGCTTAATTTACCAATACATTTCACCCCAGGCAACGTCAAGAAATATTGAAGTCTCATCTTTGAAAATTCCTTTTTTATGTTATTCGCTGTAGGCTGAGATTAATATTTGATACCATCAGTGAGTTGATGACTCGTCGTACTATTATATGAAAATACAATGATGTTGTATTTATATACGGAAATCGTGTAACATATTTATAATCATGTACGTATAGTAGTATGGTAAACAGAAGTTATTGTGTACATTTTATGACAGTAAAAGATGATTTTTTTAAGGTTTGATGAATAAAATCCCCATACATAAAAATAATAACGTTCGGTTTTTATATGTTCAGGAATAAAATGAAATACTAGTTTTTCAATACAGTAAAATTATATTGTTCTAGGTTCAGGATCTTTATTATTCCTAGTCATTCGTTATTGATTAGCTTACTTATACACAACATTGTCAATCGTCATGGTGATATATCTGTAAAACATGTTTCCAAAAAATAATTATAAACGAAACTTCCCACAAATTTCATGAATGTTTTCTGGTTTACAATTATTTTTACAAATGTCACTATATTCTATGGAATGTGAAATTTATATAAACCATTGATTCACTAAAATATCTAAATCAAGTATTGATTCACACAAAGCCTGTTGGAGAAAGCTGATTGTAGTGGAAATTGTGAAGCCAAACAGAAGATGACAGAACTTCCTGTCCAAATGGAATTTAATATTTCAATAACATTCAGTCTTTCTCTTCCTCTCAGGTAGAAACAAGCAACAATAGTGTTGCTGTTTATGACCTTATTAACACTATCTCCGATATATCGGTGTGTGACACGTTGATGGAATTTTACCTTTATCCGGGAACTTCACAGCGCTGTAAAAACTTTGGCTATCGTACATTATAACAAATGTTGTATTATTCGACGCAGAATTTAATTTATTTTTCTATATTATACAAGGTATTTTAATGATATCTTCAATAATAAATAAATGGAAAGCGAAATAAGAAAGCAGTGCACAAGCGCGTAGTAAAAATCAGCCGCGGCGCACGCTAAATATTGAGTAAATTTTATATAGTGTGCAGCTTGCACAGATTGTTGCAGTGTACATTTTCTGCTACAGATCGACAGGACATGTAATTTACTTTGTAATGGTGTAAGTGGCAACCCTACATATCAAATCATAAGGATGTAAGACATTTTCCACCTAACTTTTACAGATATATGTCGACGAAAAAGTTATCCTAGTACTGTTATTTAAATATATTAAAATGAAAAAAATATAACCAAATAAATAAGTCGTCGTTCATAATAATTACACGTGTTATCGAATTCATTGTTATGAATTAGTTATTCCATTGTTGTTTTGCTTGCAGTCAGTTGCCCCACACAGGGGGCCGCTCTTTCACACATGCCGACTACCGCCACGTCTGATGAGATAACGATTCAATAAGTACATAAGCTTAACATCAGTGGACTATTATACCACTCCAAATAATTATTTCAGTAAATAAAATATTGCAATATTTTTTTATCGCAACATTTATTTCGAAGTAAACTATAACAAATGATATATATACCTATTTACTAATTAGAATGTATACAATAATATATACATTGTTAAAGAAAAATATACGTATCGTAATACATTTATTAATGAACAGGATAATTTGATTCAAAAATAGTTTTTAATTATGTATTTTCAGCAACTAAAAGAACAGAAGTAACAGCCAATATGGATTAACCAATAATATCACAGCAGCCGCCATTTTGACGATTACAGCCAATGGGGTCACGTGATCATAGGCCTATAAATTGAGGTGTTGAACACCATTTTCCATTCTTTTGTGAATCCCTGTGGTCTGATTAAGGTGAGCATGGTTTACCGAAATCGATCACCATAATATTTGTGCATTTTGTACTTGTATTGTAATATATTTGTGCTTATATTGTAATACATTTGTGTTGTGTGACGTTTACTTGCACTAAATAATATATACAAAATAAAATTCCAAAAAATTGTTGTATATTTTTTATTAACATTTGAATTTGTTTTTTTTTTTTTTTTGTTCAATTTCGTAAAAAAACAATCTTCGGTTATAATTTCATAGAAAATGTAATTTTTATTATTTTCGGTATTTGAAAAAAAAATTGTATTCACAATAATATGTAATTTATTGTATATACATATACATATATATATATATATATATATATATATATATATATATATATATAGTTTTATGTAGTTAAATATATATTTTTTGTATATTATGATAATTTTGAAATTTGACAACAAAATATTTTTGCGCCGAAAAATTTCTACAATGATACCACAGTAAAAACTGGTTATGTATTCAATACACCATATGATTCGTACAGTAGGCTTGTTTTTCACGATTTAGTTTTGCTTTTACATGTCTGTATAATATACGTTTAGCTTCACTACTGCAAATTGTTCAATACTTTATTCTTTTAGAAACATAATTCCCCAAAAAATATGTATAAATTAATATAATCAAAGTACTATATATTTCCAACTAATTACGCACATTTGGTCTATTTTGAAATTATTTAAGAAAATTCCGTTTACAAGATGTAAGGTATGTAAGTTACAAAAACACGGTGCGTATCTACTGAAAATATGCACTCCACTCATGATAACAATTTTTCAAAATGTTGTTAGCCTGACAATAGTTATTGTATGTAAAAGCATGGTTTTTGAAAAAAAAAAAAAAAAAAAAAAAAAAACTATATGCAGTTTCATACTTTACGGCTCCATTTCCTATTTTTTTTTTATCGTATTTACAAAAAAGGCTTACAGTGCGCGGCAAACAGCGATCCCAGTATACACTTTTTACATCGTCCCAGATCTAAGGTTAAACCAAGTTTGGTTAACATTTAGAAAGTATACAAGTTATTTAGGCTACAATTTAAAAGCCTGACAGTTAAAATATACAGATAATTGAGGACTGTCATTTGCTGTTCAAACAGGAAAATTGCCTTTAAAAATAAAATACTTCCTTCCTGAAGCTACAACTCTCCAATATATATAAAAAACTTTTTTAGAACCTTTGCTCTAATCCAAAGTTAGAACATAGTTTCTTGTATATATATCATACTCATCACATGTATTTTATAACCTATAGTTATATAATAAATGTTTTCTGATATGTCGTAATAAAATGTCTAGCTATGTAATATATATGTTTCAACATTAAACAATTGATTAAAATTTCTATTTAATCAATTGTCCTTACAGCTACTATGATTTCTAATATTAGCTACCTATAGTACATATTATTTTACTTATTTTTTTTTTATTATTTCTACTCTATTTTTCTACTTATTTTACTATGATTTCAGATATTAGCTACCTATAGTACATATTATTTTACTTATTTTATTATAATTAACTATTGATAGTTTTTGTATAAAAAACGATTCAACAATAATCAAGATATTATTGTATATTTACTTTTTTATGAGTGCTCATTGACTATATTATTTGAGTGCTCATCATCATCATGAGCGTTCTGGCAGTTCCTGCTGCAGTCATTTGCCAAAAATCTATATTCGGGTTTTAATCAAGTATATTTGTTTTCTTGCACTTCCCTCCAATCCTAACACTGTCCACCATCTGATATATTCTTCTTCCTCTCCTCTCTTTCCTTTAACTTGTTCTTCTCTAGCTGAGCTCAACAGACTCTCTTCTCTCATATATTTTAGGACACAGTTATTTATTTTTTGTATTTTTTTTTATAAAACCGATCATTATTCTTTTAAGACAAGTTCTTATTTGTTGATATAAATGAGGTTTATTGGTCAAAAGTTTCTATGATCAAAAGTGGTGGGGGGGGGGGTCCAGTAGCTGAGTGATTAACGCGCTCGCCTCCTGAGCTTAAGTTCCCGGGTTCGATTACCGGTAAAGACGATTGTAAAGTTGCCATTCATACCTCGGTGTTAACCCAGCAACTGAGATGATTGGAAAGCTACGACTTGAACCGAATCCTAGTGGACGAGAATGCTGGAATGACGCCGAACGGGATCCGGCTAGCTGGACCACACGTCACTGGGTCAAAAAGCCGTCCAGCATGCCCACACTCTCAAAGGATTATTTTTATTATTATATGATCAGAAGTATCAATCTTATGGATTTTGTTATTCCAATAAAGGAAGAAACTGAATTTTCTTATATGATGCTTGTTTAACAAAACGTAATCCAACTATATTTAACTATTAATATTAAAATTTGTATAGTTTTCCCATTTAACTACTAAGGATATAGCTCTTTACTTCCCACGTTTTATAAGTATTTAGAATACATCTTTCATTACCAACTAACAACTGTCATAACTCAAATTACATTTTAATCTAGCTGATGCTAATATTAATTTGAAGGTAATTCTGAGTAATATATGGGTCAACTCTGATTTTTTTCATATTGCAATATTACCGTATGTTCCTAATATATGTAGAATTAGTTAAAACTTATAATTACATGCCGGAAACAACATTAAAATACATAACTAACCTTAATAGCCGTCACTATCGGAGTCACAGTCCGGCTCCTTACGTTGTGGCTCTGTGCAATCACAATATGCTGAAATTCCGTTGTAGACATATGAAATCGCTCTGAATAAGTGATGTACTCGAGTCTTATAGTCACAGAACTTCCTTTTAAACAAACACTCAGCTAAATGGCCAATGAGATGATGTTTTTGGTTGCCGTATCTAGGGATGTTACCTCTCACCTCCCTCCAGACCCTTTCAATGTTTTGGGTGTGAGCACCGGTGTCAGGATCGACAAAATTATAACTATGATTAACGGTTAGATGGTGGTACCCTTGATATTGTAAACAGTTATAACTTCGCCAACAGTCACTTATCACCATCGTTCCCGGTAACACATACTTTTGGATTATCGGTAAAAACGTTTCTTGGCCCCGTGTTGGAACAGGAACTAAAAAACAACTTTTGCTGTCACGTTCAATGCCACCAAATACCCAATTACCTTCAATCATTCGGCCACGATTATATTTTCGCCTACCAATTTTTGCTTCGTCGATCTCTACTGTTTTCCCTACTCCTCCAATGGGTTGAGACTGTTCAAGTAGAATAATCATACAAACTTCCCTGAGATAACTACTCCAATCAACGACAGCGTGATGTGACAGGTCGAGTTCGTGTCGCAACAGATCGTGTCGTGGAGGTTTTAATAGGACCCAATAAGCGACAAAACGGCAGACAGTTTGCGGTGATAGTTAATGTTTTTCAAAGAAAGTAAACTGAAACTGAGACACGAACTTTTTACACTGAATTTTCACTTTTTTCTTGTTTCTGTCGGTAGTTTCTATTTTTTCCAACATCGAAACACGTGATCACTTTCATTTAAAGTCATTTGATTTCCACAAGTGGGACATTTTTTATTCCGTGGTATTACACCGTGATCGTACAAAAAATTTTTCAATTTCTCACTATCTTCAGAGCTCACTATAAATGTTGTTAAAGTGAATTCGCATGTAGAAACGGATTAACATCGACATCCGAACTACAAGCCGGCATGATAAGAACTGAAAGAGGCCATATAATAGCGAGCCTGTTTGGACTTTGACTTGAACTTTAATCGTCCCATTGTTATCGATATACATCTTTCCGGCAATAATTCCTGTTATTTTCGTTTTAACTTGACCTTAGGAACATAATATTGTAATATGAGAAAAATCGGAGTTGACCCATATATTACTCAGAATTACCAATTTGCATTATTTAAAACAACATTATTTTACATAAAAATAAAACTTATTACGATTTTGAATCAGTTTTTCAGTAACATTTTCATTTTATGTTCTTTTTACATATGTCCATTGTTTGATAATACAACAGCTTTAGAAGATGTTAAGTGAAGTTAAAGACTATGAAGTAATGAAAAAATATAACGACCACGTTACAAAACTAATACATCTCAATATTAGTGTTTTATTGGACATTTATAATTATATAAAGATCTTTAAACTTATAAACACAGTAACACACGTGTTTACAAAAATAAATAAATAAACTTATATAGAACCAGTTTAATTAGTTTAGCGATGCCTAGCACAAAATATTAATGACTACTTAGCAGCCATTAATGATCTTATAATTTATAGTACATTGTCGCATAGTATTAAACTGTTATTGTTGCCGGTCTTCATTGTTGCATGTGATTTTTTCCAATAACATTTAGTACACATGTTTTTTTGTAATCATAGTTTAACTAAATTTGACAGTTACAACAATTTTGTTAACACTAGGTAACCTTCCTCAAGAGATTAGACTATCAGCATAAACCATCAAGTATGTAGTTGGGCAAAGTAAATATAGGCGCGTTTTCTTTTGGAATGATTTAGAGCTATCCTAACGTGAATTTCACTTCAACATTATCACTATAACATGTATTGAAACATAATAACGCAGTTTATGTTATATGAAGAAAATTGACTTTTTACTTCTACACAACAAATCCTACCCCTATGCTAAAAAGAACAAAGTTATTTATTCTAACTGAACTGAAGTCCATATGATTGCAAACCCTGTTAAAATATAAACATCTAAATACTAGACAATCCACAGAAGAGATTATCCTGTGTACACCAGACATTATTGATTGTACTAAGCCTGTAGATCCACAGGCCGTGCTACGTGGAGATCCTGGATGTTTTATAACCTTGTCAAGGAAACGTCCTCAGGAGGTTCTTAGCTTAATGGGCTGAACCTAACGACATTCTTGGCAGCCAATCCACACACCTCATTAAACAATTTCAATACACCCTGTTAGTACTGTCCAAAAACTTAATTCATATATTATATATTATAGTAAATAAATTTTATGAATTATGAATACTCTACATTAACATTTTCTCGACATACATTAATGCCCGATTAACTAACTAATGCTAGAAACATATAAATGGGTTGATAAACTAATGCTAGAAACAATGGGTGTATTGGGATGGGTTGGGATGGGTTGGGATGGGTTGGGTTGGGATGGGTTGGGTTGGGTTGGGTTGGGATGGGTTTGAATGGGTTGGGTTGGGATGGGTTGGGATGGGTTGGGTTGGGTTGGGTTGGGATGGGTTGGGATGGGTTGGGTTGGGTTGGGATGGGTTGGGATGGGTTGGGATGGGTTGGGTTGGGTTGGGTTGGGTTGTAACTGGTTCTGCAAGTGGTAATAGCAGAACCAGTTAGCCTATGACATTAGCCACCACCCACCCGCCCACCCATACACGTTCAGTAGTATTTACCCACACGCCCACCCATACACGTACAGTAGTATTGACCCACCCGCCCATCCATACACGTACAGTGGTATTGACCCACCCGCCCACCCATACACGTACAGTGGTATTGACCCACCCGCCCACCCATACACGTACCATAATACTGACCCACCCACCCACCCATACTCGTACCGTGGTACTGAAATTCAGAATAAATATTCAGGAAATGAATATTTATTCTGAACCTGACGAAATTGCAAGTTTTTTCAATAGTGTTTTTATATATTGTTTTAAAGAATATACTGCTTAAAAAAATTATAAATATACAATTTGAATGGTCTAATAATATTTAATTAATTTGTTGAGGTAAAAATATTTAGGTAAAGGTAAGAATATTAAGTTAATAATTTGGCATCTATCATAAACATTTTATTTTTGACTGTTGAATCAGATTTGTATAAGGTTTATATTTTATTTTCTATATTTTAAATGTTTAAATTATTCACGCCCATACAAATAAAGTTGTTCGCATATTGGCTATAAATCATGTACAATCTATGATTTCTATTCCACAAACCTAATACAGCTGTAAAGGCATAATGCTGTAAATTATTTTAAATTACGTGTGTTTCACTAAAAGCTTTTTTGTAATCGTGTATATTTACTAGAATGTTATATTTAATTTACTTTTGCTTTAGACGTTTGCTAGAGAATGATCTCCATTTACACAGAAATCATACACAAAGTTATAGAATATTATTATATACATTCCAATAAAATCATATTAACCATCCAAAGTCAGTCTTATTTAAATAAACAAATTAACCTTTTTGAAAAAGTGGACACTGAAATCTTCTGAGAAGGTATAAGAGTACACGTATCTCAACAATCTATTTAT
>JAQJVL010005863.1:0-7500 GCA_035578905.1 Stictocephala bisonia | reverse complement strand
ACACCAATCGTTGGGGCACACCAGCAAGCTGATGTGGGGCTCCCCCAACCCCGTGGTACCAGTAGTGATCGATCACAGCACTGGTGAGCCGGGTCTTTTCAATTTCTCTCTCACTCCTCTGCTACAAATGGAGGTTATGGTATCGATCTTCCAGGCGTTCAATGTCAGGTTCTTCACTTGTCCTCCCCATGCTTCGCTCTGCGGGCATTCACCCGCAGGCGTTCAATGTCGGGAGGCTCTCGTTCCGTTCCTCATGCTTCGCTCTGGTTGATGATTAGTCCCTCATCCCTTGCTCATCCAGGCGTTCAATTTCAGGTCATTGATCGTCCTCCCCATGCTTCGCTCTGCGGGCGTTCAATGTCAGGAGCCTCATGAGAATTCAGCTCCTCATGCTTCGCTCCGCAGGCGTTCAATGTCGGGAGGCTTCTGATGGTTCCTCATGCTTCGCTCTGGAAGGCGTTGACTTCAGGGACTTGTCAGTTGCCGAGGTCTACATGCGCTCTGAAGATGCTGATTGTAGCCCTCAGCACCTTACAGAGGATTTCTTCGATTTTTTCTTGCAACCCCAGCATTGTTAGATTTCTTCTTGTTGTTTTTGGCAGTCCACCTCTCGCTCCCAACACCACCGGCAATACGGTTACTTCTTCGACGTTGAGGCTTCTCTTTACAGACTGGATGATCGCACCATATTTCTGTATTTTTTCTCTCTTCGCTGCTTCTAAAGAATCGTCTTTTTCCATGCGTACAGTGACGTCGACAATGAAGGCCCTCCCCGGTGTTTTGATGACCAGGTCAGGCCTCAACGGTTCGACGTCAGTATCGAATAACTGCTCACGTGCAATCATCCAGCCTGCCTCAATTGCCTTCTCTTGAATTGCTTCAACAACAAGGTCATGCCTGGCTATACGTCCCCCTCTTCCTGCTGGGCAAGTCCCACTAATGTGACCGAGAGTTTCGATAGATTCATGGCATCTCCTACAAGTGGGGTCGGTATCTTCCTCCATCCTGTGAAGCGCTTCTCTTGTCGGAAACACATTTGCTCTCAATTTTAGTAGGTCGATTTCCTCACCCGGGAACAATTCCTTCTTCCTTAGCCAGGCATTCCCTTCCCTATTGCCTCTGAAACAGGGTGCTCCCTGGCCCTGTACTGGAAGAGCTCTCCATGCGGCATGTTCTTCTTCTTTCTTGTCTGTTTTCCACTTTTCAATCACTGCTTCGGAGGTTGGCCAGTTCAGGCCCATCTTTTCTGCAATCAGCCTGAACTTCGCTTCCTGTCTCCCCCCGAAAACAGCTCTGGTGACAGGATCCCCTCTATTTATCAGCTGCACCGAAGCCTTTAGATTTGCCGCCAAAACCAGATCTTTCAGCCTCGGAACACCAAGTCCTCCATCCTTCCTCCTACAATGCAGCAGACCGTTACATGTAGAAGTCGGTAGATGAAAAAAATCCTTAACGCAGCTTCTTATATGTCTATCGAGCTCTCCCAGCATCCTCAGAGAAGGCGGATCGGCAATCATCAGGTGATAATAACCTGGCATTACATATCTGACGAGGAGTTCTAGCTTCTGTCTAGGCTTTAGATTTAACTTACAGCAATCTTTCCGCCGCTTCGATCATTTTTTTGTAATTTCTTTCATTACTGAGGCCTTTTACAATGGTGAAGTAGGCACCGAGGTACCTCACCTCTTCATTAGGCTTAAAGGGCCTAATTCTTTTCCCCTCAGCTATTATCGTAGGCTCCTCGTATGTCCAAGTCTTATGCTTCCTTACAACGCCGAACACTCCACACTTCTCTGCGGATAGGGCCAAACCTATCTCAGATAGAGATCTTGAGACGCCATCTATCATTCTTTGTAGGGCCTCTTCGCTTTTGGCAAGTAATACGAGGTCGTCTGCGAATGCCAGCGCCGGGTACTTTGCAGCCGTCGATCTCAAAAGGCATCCTCCGACTCTTCAAGCTTCTTCAATATGGGATTAATCACAATGTTGAAAAGAATGGGCGAGAGCGGGTCCCCTTGCTTAACTCCCCGCTTAAGAGGAAGAGCCTTTGCCGCCCGCAGTTCTTCAGAATGACTGTAGACTCTTCGTACGCAGTCTTGATCGCTTTAATCACCGGCCGCCGGCACTGGATGCTCTGCCAAAGCTCTGATGATAGCTTCATGAGGCACGCTGTCGAACGCCCTTGCTGATGTCGAGTACTGCTCCGTGTAGCCGAGTCTTTTTGCCAAGGGCTATAATCTCGTGGAGGGTTCTGGCGTTGCTGAAGCAACCATTCCCCTCCACGAAGCCACGTTGAAAGTTCGACAAGCGTGACCTCCTCTCTTACCCTCGTCTCAAGAACCTCCACTGAACAGCCTGGAGAGAATGCTGCCAACGGTGATTAGGTCTCCATCCACTTGCTTTCTTCGGATCTTTGCCGTCCTTAGGATCATAGAGGTGTAGTTTTCTCTCCAGGCCGTTGGGAAGCACCCCGTTACAACGATGGTGTTGAAGAGCGCAGCCAACGTCTTATTCAATTCCTCCACCCTGACGAGGTCCTCCTTCCGGACACCGTCGGGACCCGCCGCTCCACCTGGCTTAAGTTTCCTCACTCGTCTCTTGACTTCAACCGGAGTGAACAGGTTGAAATCCCGGCGGTCCAGGTTCGGCTCAAATCTACTGCGACAGATTCCCGCGGTGCCCCAAAGATTTTCATATAACCCATGAATTTCTTCAGCAGGAGGCAAAACGGCTTGGTCGCCTGTCAGAAGACAAAGTCTGTCATCTCTGACAAGCTCCGCCAACCTAGCAGGACATTTCTTAAAAGCTTCTTGAACGTTAGCGTATCTTCGCTTCTTCTTGGCTCCCCTGCCTGTGCCTTTCTTTCTTGTTCTTCTCTCCCGTCTGTTTTGATCACCATCTGGTCTTTCAGTGAGGAGACCAACCAACTGCTCAGTCCATCGGTCAATCTCCCCCCTGGCCAGGCTTTAGCGCCTCCTGCCCAAGAATCCTTAATTCAGAATCCCCAACTCGGATTAGTGAAGTCTTCGTCTGCTATATATCTTCTTTAAACCCAAAAAAACTACCTCGGGCAGGGGTGGAGGGGTTCCCCAAAAGCCCCCTCCCTGCTGGGTGATTTACTTCTTTGGGGTTTTTAGGGTCTCCATCGGGTGTCCCCTTCTTGGGGGATTTAAAACCCTTTTTTGGGGGGCATCGGCCGGGGTTGCCAATTTTTTCCCCCTCATTCTAAAGATGGGGCCCCCTTTTTCTCTTAATTTTTTTCTTGGGGTCTTGTCAGGAAAAAGTCTTCGAAGAGCCCCAAAAGTTGCGGTGGTTTGGGTTTTCCCCTGAGAAAAAAGGGAAGAATTGCCTCAAAACCTTTCATCCCCCCAAACGTGACTCTAAACAAGGGCCACGGGAAATTTTTCTTCCCGGCTTCAAACGTTCTGGGCCCGTTTATTTCCCGGGGTGAACAAGAAGGGTTATGGGGAAAGGGACAGCCCCCCTTTGGGAAAAGAAAAACCCCGACGGCTTTTTTCACAAACGTAAAGGCCCTTTTCCCCAAGAAAAAAGCCCCCCTTAACCAAAAAATTGGGGTAATGGAAAATTTGGCAGCATGGGGGGCCTCTAAAGGATCTAAACGCTTTTTTCACAGACGAAAAAATTGCGCGGGTGGGTGGACTGCCTTGTGATGTCTCATGGGTCGTTGGCCTCGTTTAAAAAAGCCCGGGCCCGGGATCCACACTTGGAGGGGGTTCCCCGGGGTTTCCCATAACCCGGGGCCCCCCCCCCCCCCAAAAACCATGGTTCATCTTTTTGAATGTCCCCGGACCCACTGAGGTGCTGGATAAATTTTCCCTAATCGGTGCTTTTTTTTCCCGTTCTCTAGTGCTCTAATGAACCCCGGGCAATCTTTTTCCAGAAAAGAGTGATCCGAAAGGGTTGTTGAATCTTTTACATACCGCGCATTTTGGCACTTGTTTTTTTTTGACAATCCTTTGACCATGCTTCTCCCCCGCAAAGGCCCCATGATGGGTCCTTTTTTTTCAAATTTCTTTGCATGTGTCCTTTTTGCTGGCAACGAAAACAAACTCGTGACCATCAGCAAGTCCTTTACTTTGCAACATTCCCCAAACGTAGTACATGCGGCCATCGGGGGTTTTAGCCCCTTCCCCAGCCTTTTGGGGAGTCTCCAGCACCCCCGTGGGGGGTCGTCCCTGTCTATTTTGCCTTGATTTTACGCCAATACTCTTTTTTCCTCTTTGAAAGGGTTTTTTAATTTTTCCCCAAAAATCGGGAGGGGTTTGGTTTTCCCCGGATTTTCCCTTTTTAAAATTTTGTAAGCTTCTTTTTCCTGGACCAACATCGGGAAAAATCATAACCATGACTTTGGGGCGAGTCCCCCTGTGGCTCGACAGGCTTGAGCCCGGGCTCCTTGAGAACCTGGCCCCAGGAAACTTCAAGGCTCCTTCTTTGCTTGAGGTTTTCGGGTGGCGATACCACCCCCCCTGTTTTTCCTTACGTTCTTTTTCCCGAATTTAAATTTCTTAGGGGTTTTATTATCCCCAACTACTCTTTTTTGGTATCGTCGGAGGTGTAGCTAGGCCTGTCAAACGGCCTCCTTGCTAGGATTACCCAAAAAGGGCGTTTCCCCCCTAGTCGGTGGAGGTCTTCTCACGGGATCCACAGGGCCCAGCCCCCACCTGGTAGTCCACCAGGGGGGCAACATCGCCCCTTTTCCAAACCCCATTTCTGGGGTAAAAAAACAAGGACCTCCTGCCTCCCCTCAGACGTCCCCTTTTGGGTATTTCAAGCCCCCCTCAGGACCTTTAAAGGTGTGCCTGATACTTGGGTGATATCCCCACCAATCCTTGCCCCAGATTCAGGGAAACATTCTTTTTTTCGATTGGGGGGACTTGTCCATTTTTTTTAGGCAGCTTTCCTGCCATCAAAAATCCTGGAGGAGTCCTGCCGAGCCCCAGTTCCAGGTCCACCCCCTGGCTGGTTGCCCTTCCCTCTTTTTTATTTTGAAAGCCCCCCGGGGTCGCCATTCCGACTCAGGGTTTTCCCTTGTTTTTATGTTCACTAGAAGGCCCCGGGCTGTTCGCCTTTGTTCTTTGGAGATTCCCCATGCCCCATCATCTTACGGGTTTGGGACCGAGCTTCGAGGAAGGGGGAGCACGGGGAAAAATTTGGGAACCGTAACCCGGGGAGCCGGCCCCCCACCCCCGCTCCCTTGCAAAAAAAAAATTTTCTTTTCCTTTGGACCCCCCCCAAAGGATGCAGGGGCACAATCTTTTTGGAGCTCCCCCGAAAAATGGTCCCGGCCGAAACACTGCTTTCCGAGGAGATTTTGTCGAAAGCCCGCCCCCCTTTCCAATCTTTCTTAACTTATCACGCTCTTGAATTTGTGCTCCCCCAGCTCCCCCATTTAAAACCCCCCGAGTTATCTTCCAGTTCCCGCCTCCCAACCTCCATTGAAGGCGTGCCACCCTCAGCAGGCCTAGTCTCATCCACAAACCTAACATTAGGGCCAGCCGAACCAGGAGGTGTCCTAACCGTTTTTCCCGATCTCCGGAAGTGATCCGGATCCGGTTTCCATCTTGATGATCTGTTCCCAATGTAATTCGTTTTCTCGAGAAAAAACGAGAAATTAACAAAATGATGGTCAAAAAAAAACCGAAAGCAGAGTGAAGAACGACGAAAAAACACACCAGCAGACAGTTGTTATCACCAGAAGCTGATATAAACAAGAAAACGGAAAAAAAAATTTTTTCCAAAAAAAAATCTTTTTTTTTGAGGCCTTAAATGAACTTCAGGTAAAAAGGAACACTATATTTTAATTCTAGACCTTAGCACTAAAAATGGACACAAAACAAAGAAAACAAATTTTTTGAACCAGAATCCGCTAAAATCTACTACTGCTCTTTTACAAACTTTTTGACAAACTTTCAGACGCTGTAGCTCCCTTATTCCGGGGGCTACAGAAAAATTTCAAAATGTGCTGTACTCACAAAAATCTGCCCTTTCAGATGCACTAAGAATTTTTAATGGCAAATTTACAATAACGTTGCAAAACCCTTTTTTCGGGCCTCGATTCTGGCCAAACCACCAGTCCCAAAATTCTAAAAAAAAATATATTCTTGTATGGTAAGTCCTCCTTGAATTTTGCAGCACAAAAAAAAGTGAAAATCGAAGCAAAAAGATGGCACTACAAAACGAGCAATATTTTTCAAAAGTTTATACTTATCTCCTGAGCTTAATATACATCCAAATTTTAAGCAAAAAATTTTCTGTTATAGCACAGGTTAAGCCAAACAAACGTCTATTCATAAAATTTCGATAAAGCTCCTCTTGAATATTTTTTCTTGCTTTTTGCAAAAAACAGACAAAGTTTTCTATAAATCTTAAAAATTGAGCTATTTTTTTTTTGTTTTTTTTTCCTACTATAAGTTGCTTAATGTTATTTTTCTAAATCGAAAAAACTAAAAATTCTTCTTTAATAAACTCAAAACAAATTAAAAGTGACTTTTTATCAATTTCCAAGGAAAAAAAATCCTCAGGTCTTCCTATTGACTTTAGAAATTCTAAAAAAAATCTTGCAGTGTCCTCAGAGACTTGTCTGATAAGAAGAAACACAGAAAAATTATAAATTCAAAACAAAAAGTTCAGCAAACAAAACTGGACAAAGTCCCACAGAATTAAAAAATCTGTAGTTAATTCGGTTTTGTACCAAAAAATCTGATATTATATCCTCTTGTAGGTCTTGTTATAAGCTGTCGAATTCACACTCCGAAAAAAATCTAACTCATCCAGAAAAAAATTTAATCAGAAAATTGTACAAAATTTTCAAAACAACAGGAAAAATCGAATTTATTACAAAAACTTTCAAAAATTTTCAGTTACTTGCTAAGTATAGTTATTGATTTTTCCAGGTGTGAAAAAAATTAAAAAGTCCTTTACTTTTCACTAATAAAATACAAAAAACCAAAAACTCTTCTTTCAATTGTTGTAGGTTTGTTTACAAAACCCTCGACCCAAGACACCTAGGGCTAATTGCACCTAGGTGTAACTACCAACTACAAAAAATTTCACACCTTAGTGAGACTTCCTTTTCTTAATATCTAATATAATACAAAAGAAAGGTCGAAGCTAACCTCAAAATCCTCCCTTCACCCCTAGAAGGGTTGTCCAAAGTCCAAGGGACTCCAAATTTCTCACACACACGCGCCCGGCACACGCCGACACCCGTACCAAATTCCCACGCACTAGGACAATTATTACTCGCACAAATTAAAAACTTCGTGGAGCCGATCCGAAACACGTCTACACGCCTCTCCACTTAAGAGAGTCATAGTTACTCCCGCCGTTTACCCGCGCTTGCTTGAATTTCTTCACTTTGACATTCAGAGCACTGGGCAGAAATCACATTGCGTCAACACCCGTTAAGGCCATCGCAATGCTTTGTTTTAATTAGACAGTCGGATTCCCCTGGTCCGTGCCGTCTGAGTCACGTTGAAA